>JBBPBX010046925.1:0-26381 GCA_038048925.1 Garcialebias charrua | reverse complement strand
TCAAAGTCAAAGTCAAAGTCAACTTTATTGTCAGATCTGCAATATGTACTGTACAGGACATACACAGGACCGAAATTGCGTTTCTCTCAGTCCCTCGGTGCAACAGTAAACATCTAAACATTGAAACACTGAAACATATAATAATAGACATAAGCATAAAATAGTAAAACTAACACTGTCCTGAGTTTTTGCATAGTGGTATAAGAGTATGAAAATTTACACCGACTCTAAAACTAAAACTAAAACATTAAACATTTAATGAACATAATATTGTCCTGAGTTTTTGCATACTAGTATAAAAAAAGAGTATAAAAAGTATAACTAAAATAAACTAAAGGTTTCTAGCATTGACATTTGCAAAGTGGCAAAGCAGCGTATGAGTTAATGTACACAGTACATGCACGAGGTAGTAGTTGATGTTGTTATAGAGGCAAAAAGTGGCATATGCAGTAAGGCACATTGGGCATCCTAAACAAGACCGGTCAGAGCACACTGTATATGTATTTTGGGATTGAAGGTGTGGTTTCTAGCCTTTTTTGAATAAAAACCCCAAAACAACAACATAATTTTTAATGTCTTGGTGCATATTAGTAGGGATGCACGATATTGGATTTTTGTCCGATATGCCAATACTGTATTTTTAATATGTCAGAACATAGCCTCTTATTTAGGCTTATTTGATACAAAAATTGTGCAACAGCTGTAAGAGCTGGTGACATATAGGTATTCAGTAACAGCCATATGATATGCATAGCACTAGTTTGACTTATATTAAATAAAAAGTGTTGAATGTTATTTATTAGCATCAGTGGTGGAGAAAGTACTCAAACACTGTAGTAAAGTAAAAATACAAATAAACTGACAAAAATTTACTCTAGTAAAAGTAGAAGTATCACATTAATATTTTTATTTTATATTTTTATCTTAAGTAAAAATATTAATAAAGTACTTGCTTTTAAAAATACTTTAAAGTATTAAAGTAAAAGTACTTGCTGAATGTACTGTATTACCTAATGCAATGATCTACAATACCATTAAGTGTGCAAATTATATGTACTATATATTTTCTGTAATGCATTTGTTGAGCCATTTTAAAGAACAATGCTGCAGAAAGTGCATGTTTTTATTGTGTTTACTCTGTGACACAGTTCACACTTGGACTTGTGATTCTGTGCATCAGAATTTCAGGGACGAGTTAAATACCATTAAGCAAAATAAGAAAGAGGAATGATTATATCTTTGAAAGTTTTGTTTAACACAAAATAAAACTAACATCGTTTTAACTGCAGTAAATATGTTTAAGTAAAAGTTGTCTGTTTGAAAAAAGGAGCATTAGACATAACAAAGGAATAGATCACTTCAACTCCAGTTTGTCATCAACTCTAGTTAAAATACTATCTAGTCAACCTTGTAATGGATAAACAATATTTTAACTTCTTGACACCATTTTCAAAACTTGAACCCGAGTGTCGAAACATTTGGAGACATCTCTTGTCTCCTGACCTAACATCCATGAACTGACACATTTTAATATTGCAGCAAGAATTTCTTGTTCAAGTTCAGAAGAAGTTGGTTTTCAAAGTTTTTTTTAATCCAGTCTGGCTCTTTTGGGAGAGAGAATCTGTCCTGCTCTATTGAACAGTCTTTCAATAGTCTTTCAATAATATTTCAATAGTCTTTCAATAGTATTTTAATAATATTTCAATAAGGCCATGGGTGTTGTGTATCTTCTGGCTGAATCTTTGTGGTGGAAATCCATTTTGGGTGTGTTAGTGGTGCTGTGGGTGCTCCCAGCTCAATGACAAATATACTAGAATATACGTCATTGGTCCAGCTCTTCTTGAAGGAGGGTCTAATGTTACCTGTCCACTTTGCAGTGATTCAATGGACCAACTCCCCTCTCGATATCAGTTACTTTCAAACTAACGACAAATCAAAAAAAAATGAATGCAACATGAATGTAACTTGTAACTCAACGCATTATAGAAATGTAGTGTAGTAGAAAGTACAGATGCTTCATGTAAAATGTAGTGGAGTAAAAGTACCCACATTTAATTCTGCTTCAGTAAAGTACAGATGCATGAAAAATGTACTTAAGTACAGTAACAAAGTATTTGTACTTGGTTGCATCCCACCACTGATTAGCATTAGTCACCTGCAATGCTGTCTCGCTTGTGGAGGCTTGTTCCAGGTTCCTAGCTGCAGTGTGGGATCCTCTGCACTCCTGTGCTTAAGTTCAAAGTTTTTGTCTATGCATTGTGCCGTAAGACTAATCATGCTAATAGAATAGAATAGAATATATCTTTATTGACCTTGACATTGCACTGGGGCACAAAGACAACGTTAATGATTACGCACATTCATCATAGGATAGGGACGAGCGCACGAAGTCGCAGCAGTATAAAACCGCGCCACCACAATCAGATATGGAAAAAGGAAAGACACAATAGGTATCATTTGTGTTATTCAAAAAGAGAGTCTATCAAAGATTGCCTGAGGACACTCCATGATAAAGTCCCAAAAACTCTAACAGCATTAAGCACATCACACGAGACATAGTTGCAGTTTTGACGACAGGCGGGAGGAACAGTCTGTGTGTTTCTGTTCAGATAAGAGCAGTTCGCTGGTCTCAGAGCTCGGCTCCAACCGAGAACACACACACAGAAACCTCTTGGGGGAGGGTGGTTGGGAGGGCAGCGGGCCCTTCAGCTCCCAGCTCAGGAGAAGATTTGTAGGCAGCATTCAAGGCCAGAGACCAGATTAGATTTGTTGCTTATTTTTCAGTCAGACCACAGTGTTCTTTTTACTGCAGTCTTTTAGTCCAGGTGCAGCTTCTGGGTCCAAATCGCCGAATCGAGTCAGGTTCCGAGCTAAAAAGATCCTTCCGTATGTGCCCTGTTTGAATCCGAGCGGCTGTAAAAACGAGTCCCACACACCACGGTCCGCGGCAGCCGCCACTCACCACCGTGTGATTCAGCCCGCACAACAGCTGGGAAGGTCATTCATAGCCTGGTTCAAAGCATTTTTGCTGAGCAGGAAGTCTCGCCAGCTCGCCGATCGCGGCGGTCCCTCAGCCTTCAGTGGCAGGAGCCACCGGTATCCCAATAAATCACAGAGGTTCCACGTCCCCGACAGAGTGAGCGGACAGTTACATTAGCCTGCTCATCGAGTCCATAATGTAGCTCACCGCATGCGTGTCGAAAGGGCGCTCTGGCTCTCCCCGGCCAGAACGCTTCGCGGAAATTTATGTTATCGATAGTATCGATAGATGAAATGGCCCAGAAAGCAGTCCACGCACATAAATCCATCCCAAATTGGTTCGAGCGAGCGCTGAAGAGTTATAGACGAGACAAATGCAGAAGCAGGGAGGGGGAAACCAGCGAGGTTAGGAGCGAAAGGAGATGCGACCTGCCCTGCCGAGAGCTGAAGAGAGACGGGGCTAACACAGAGTATATGCAGGGTCTTGAAAGTTATTAAAAGTTGATAAATCAATTTTGGGAAAATTAAGGGTCTTGAAAAGTATTAAAAAGTCTTGAAAGCGATTTGATGAGGTATTATTTTTTTTGCTGTTCTAGCTTTAAATAATTTGACAGCAAAAAGTATGTATGACTAATATTTGTTTTCCTCACCGCGGATGATTCGGAAACCGCTTCGCACAAATTTAGGGTGTCAGGTTACAACAGCCTTTACGGCTAGGCCTATCTTGTGCGCATGCACGGCTGCTTTATCTCCAAGTTGAGCTTGTGTGTTTGAGTAAGTTGCCGCGAGACCGTGAGTACAACGGGTAAATGCAAGTTTTCTGACGCTTGGTTGGAGATGCCTGATTTTCAAGAATGGCTGAGGCCTGTCGCCGAGAATAACCGTGTTTATTTCTTATTCGCCATTGTTCAACCAAGTTACTTTAAAATAGCTACGAGTCTTGTTGTAACCTAAGCTATATTTTCTTAAACCTAGTCGTGGTTCAGTTTCTTCTTTTGAACTTTTTTCTTTCCACTGTATCTCAGTTCTGTTGTAGGTTTGAGATTCACAGATTTACAGTAATTGAAAACAACAGCAGTTTTGTAAATCAAAGATTTGTTGCTTAATAAAACAAAGTGACGATAAGGTCTTGAATTTATTTTGGAAGGACTTTAAAAAGTCTTGAAAAGGTATTGAAATTAACTTCATTATTCCTGCATATACCCTGTAACACAACGTCTGTGCTAAAACTCACCCAACAAGTTGTGCTATCGGCTATTAGTTTTTCAATGATGTCGTAAATATGACAGCTTGTAACTAGAATAAGGTTACGGTACGTCGGAAAAATATTTCTGTCGGGTGACGATGTAGCAAGGCTCAACGTAGTCCAAAAATCTTCAGAATCCGACATCCTTAACAGAAAAAAAAACTCCACACGTCTGTATTTTGACTTCTTCCTCTCCGCCGTGATCAGATCAGGTAGGCGTACGTGGCGTCATCACGTTGTGCTGGCGCTGCAGGCATCCTTGTCACTGGGTTGTCATTAGGGATGCACCGATAAATCGGCCGGCCGATCGATCGGCTCCGATTTCCTTAATTTGGGGAGATCGGTGATCGGCCGATCTTTAAATGAGAAGCCGATTTTATCTACCGATTTTATCTGCCTCAGTAAAGGTTGGAAAATCCTGAAAATTTAGGGTGCATTTTGACCTTTTAACACCTGAAAATCAGTATCGGCCAAAATCGGAATCGGCAGGTCAGACTTTCTAAAAATCGGTAATCGGTGATCGGCCAGAGAATTGAAATCGGTGCACCCCTAGTTGTCATACAAAAACAGTGTCTTATTTTGATGGAATGTCTGATATTTAACTTTCACAATACCATGCAGATAATATCGTGCATCCCTACAAATTAGAATTATAAATTTAGCTTTTTTTGTTTGTTTTTGTTGTAAACATTGGCTTGTTAAGAACCACCACATTAAGAAACATAAAACTTTTTAATTTTCAGAAACAGAATTTTTATATTTTTTTATTGCTTTCTATTTTTACTTTCTATTACACATTCAACCTTTCTCCTGTTTCAGTTTTTGGTTGACTTAGCTAAAGTATGACTACCGATATATATTACCGGTAATATTAACAGAGTACTGTACACTTTTTGGAAACTAATTTTATACCATACCATACCATACCATTTTATTTATAAAGCACTTTAAACAGGAACAAGTCCACACAAAGTGCTGGACAAACAAACACGCAACAGGCAACACAGACAATGAAGTACAACACGAAAAACATAAAAACATTGCAGATCATAAATAAAACGATCCAATACAAGTTCAAAGTTCTTTATGACATTGAAGTTTACTTTTTCACTACTGTTAATCAGCTTTAAAGGCACTGGTCTTTAAATTTCATATTTTTCTTCAAATAATTTCTATTTGTATCCTTACAGCGACGATGTGAACGGTGAGACATGGAAGCTGCTTGCACTTTTATTTTATTTTATGACTTCCATATTAATTATTTATGGGGCTTGTGTGACAATATTTTGAGCTTGGGCTAAAGTTTGTAAAATTTACGACACAGTGTTGACTTCTATTCAACAGCTTTCAAGTATAAAACTGACCGCAGCAGTAATTAATTATTGAGCCTTAAGTTAATCAAGTTGAGGAAATGTGAGCAAATTTTATGGTTTTTCAGCTGAACAGTGACCTTAATTACTTTTGGTTTGGCAATTTGTTTTCTACATTTTTGAATCAGGTCAGAAGATGTGATTTAATTAGTTTTGTGGTGTTGACTCTGAAGATGAGTGCACTGTCTGAAATAACCTGCCCCCTGCTGCTGCCTTTTTTTTTTCTTTTTTTTTTCTTTTTTCAGTTTCTCCTTTCTTTTCTTTTATGCATCTGCACATTACAGCAGCTTTGTCAGCTGGAGCCTTTAGTGGAGTGTGAGTAATGCGTGCATATGGTAATTCTTGTTCCAGGTCACGTTTGTATATGCTCCTTGCAGGAAAAATATCAAAATGTATTTGTAGCCAGGGTAGCCTCTGGCTTTGATATTGCTGTGCAAGCACAGTGCAGAAGAAGGGAATGTGAAAGTAAAGGCAAGACTGATCTTCTAAATTAATTCTGACAGAGCTTTGCCCTCATATTGATGGACTTGGTATTAATGTAAATGAGCACCTCTGTGGAAATGCCAGTTGATCTAGTATTATCTTTTTGTATGTGCATCCATGTCTCATCCTTATCCAAAGCTGTTTTTAAACCGTCTTTGCTGAGCAATGTTTTATATTGTCGCTCTTTTTTTAGGTGTAATATTTGCGCCATATTCTAGAAGATACTTCATGGACAACCTTGCTGTGCGCCCGTCAATCTCCTGGATACATAATAGACTATATGCCACGGGGGGTCGTGACGTACTTCCGTCAAAATACCGATCACATCCCGCACTTCCGGGTCCTATCCACTGCCGTTGTTGTTAGCGTTAGCTCCTAGTAGCAGACCATGAAAACGACCCGAAACAGGAAGCTGCTTCGCGCTACTGGCACTACAAGTGAGTTCCGTTGTGTCCGCCCACCAGTGGGAACAGCTGTTCCGAGGGGGGGTTTGGGCGAAAATATATTGCGGCTATCCGTAGGGGGAACGTCGCCATAATTTTATATGGATTTATATGTGTATAGAGTTTTTATTGGTGTGTATGCAGATGTTTTATTAATTGTATTTACGGTAGTCATTTTTGTTTGTGTCTTTCCCGCTAACCGGAAGTGCGCGGTCCGGCCGATGAATGCGTTAGTGCTGGAACGGAAGTCCGTGGCATATAGTCTGTCTGTAACCAGTAGGGGTGCAGGAATTATTATAATAATTTTTTAAAGAATCTAGATTCTTTTTTTTTTTTTTCCATTTATAGATGGCCTCCCTTCACACCTTATAGCCATCCTCTCACTCCAATATGTATTTTTTTTAATAGAGAGAAAGAAAGAAAAGAGAAAGTGAGACAACAAAACAACAATTATCCACAAAAAGAGCACAAGGCAAACACACCAAACCTCCGTCCACAATCCTGCAAAGCACATGACAGAACACAGCAACGAAACATACAAGCATAAAGACTGATAATATTCATGACCTTGCAGTAGATTTCTATAAATACACATACCCATACCTACAAATATATATACAGTATACATATATATTTATATTCATTTATATACCCATCTACATATATCTACCCAGTGGTGTAGTCTACATTTTTGTAGTGGGTATACTGTGCTTAGAGACAAAAACCTGTCCGGAGGACCTACCGGTACTTAATTTTTCCTTTTTCTACCTAGATTACTGAGATGAATCAGGACATTTAGAGACAAAAATGCAATGTAGTGCAATGTAATTGACAATTTATTTTGAATTTTAAGCATATTTAACATTGCAAAATGTCTGTGATGCTTACATTTTAATAAATGCACAACAAACCTGAGCCTGATGACTGGATCTTGAAGGAGGCCCACTCCTCCGATATGGAGACCCTCTTTTCAGTCAGGACACCAGTTGACGTTATGGTACTGCAAACAGCACATCCTGCAGGAAGTAAATAAAAATTGTCATAATTGTATATTTTTTAATATTTCCTGATACCAGTAATAATACTAGAATCTACTGATTCACTAGACTGTAAGCATGTGTCGACAATTACATTCATTATTACCTTTCATTATTACTTGCATACACTTTTGCATTATGACCAACTAAAACGTGAAAATGAAATGATCACACACACACACACACACACACACACACACACACACACACACACACACACACACACACACACACACACATATATATAATTTCTCATGTAATATACTGTACTAAACTTTTGAAAGATATGATTATCAGACTATTTTAAAATTATCAAGTCATAATATGTTAATGTTGGAAATATATCAATTAAACCTTATATACAAATTGGTTCCCATATTTTTTTATATTTACCTAATTTTTTGTTCCTCCATTCCAACCAGGGATGTCTGTTTTTAAATTCCCGAGCCTGACTTTCACTCCACAAGGCTGGCCAATTTGGATCTAAAAATGAAACAAGGAGTTTTAAAACAGAGTAAAAAGCATAGCATTTTGTTGATTATTGGAGTGACAGACTTTGTCACAAACAAATCATTTTTATATTCACATATTTATTTATATGAAATGTTACTGTAAAATTCTGGACAGTAACCGTGTTTCCATCAAGGTTTCTTGATGCGCATTTTGGAGTTTGGCATCAGAAAAGGTCGATAAAAACATGCATTTACTTGCTGCTTGAGCTAGCTTCAGCTAACTTGTACTAGCCGACACTTACCTGGGGAAATGCAGATATCAACCTCATTATGGCTGGTTTCGGCCGTCGAACTGGTAGGTTCTTCTAATGTTGTCTCTGTAGCTTCGGGTTCAGCTGGTTTATAAAAACATTCAAAAAGTGTAGCTTGTTTCCTTTTCATTTTGAGTCTGTCGTCGTTAGCGAAAATGCTCTACACCGTCTGTTGCCCGGCTGCATCCCGAGCAGCCAATCATAAAGGAGCTTCTTAAGAAACCAATCACAGAGCAGAGAACTATGGTAGTGAGCTCAGCTCAGCCAATGGCTGTGAGCCTCACGTACAACAGAGGAACACGAAACCATGGCAACCGCGAGAGTTGCGGCGCAGTGAAGAGTCCTTATGAGCAGCGAACATAATCTATCTTTATGCAACGCGTGTTTGTTGTCACGTTACGTATCATTGGGCACATTTAAGTGGTTATACGGAAATCCCCAAGCTTTTCTAGTGGGTATACGGCGTATACCTGCGTATCACGTAGACTACACCACTGTATCTACCTACATATACATTTGTGTGTGGTTGTGAGCATGCATAAGTGAATAAGGTTCCTCCAATAGAACATTTAGTAGCGACTGTGAAGCATCAGAGACCCGTCCCCCCAAAGCCCGAGACAGACGAAGGGGCGATCAAAGCCCAAGACCCCAGGAAGGACCCCGAGCCCAGAGTCCCCAGGACCACCCGAACAGGACGAGCCACTCGTCCACTCCCCAGATCCGACCAAGTGGAAGAACCGGACGAACCCCACCAGGGACCACACACAATGACCCCCCGGGGTCAACAGCGACAATACACAGGCCCCCGCCGGAGCCCGCTGCACCGACGTAGCCCCAGGGCCGGTCACCGAGGCTCGGGCACCGGGGACGCCCATCCCTCAGGTCCAGACCCGACAGGACCAGAGGACCCGAGCCCCACCAGGCAGCCACCAGGCCGAGCCGACAAACGCCCAAGCGCCCAGCCCCAGATAGTGAGGGCCCCAAGCACGCCCGCAGGCAGAGGAACACCCACCAGGGGGCCACGTGGCAGGAGCGCGACACTAGGTAGCTTCAGTCTGTAACCAGTAGGGGTGCAGGAATTATTATTATAATTTTTTAAAGAATCTAGATTCTTAGTCTTGGCGATTCAGAATCGATTCTAAAAGCCCCAAAATGGATTTTATTTTTTATTTTTATTTTATTTTTTAACATTAAAACCCAAAAGATAAAGAAAATAAAACCATATCTCATAGTATATGAATTAATACATAAAATGAAAGGTGGCAGAAAGAAGAAGAAATCTTGTTTTGTTTTTGAAAAAAGGGGCAGATAAAATAAGTTCAATCAATTCAAACTAATCTTCTATAAGTAACAGAGCAAAAAGCTAACCTAATAATACTGGTTATTTAAAGGTTCAGTATGTAATTTCTGGAACACGCTGGAACTTAAGAAAATTTTGAACAGACACGTTTCTGGTCCCTCCCCCTGAGAGCCATATATGGCTCTGCTACCCTTGCTTTGCTGAAATTCTAATTCAAGCTCTGTTTTTATTGGCTGATTCAAATTCAAGCTCTGTTTTTATTGGCTGGTTACAAACTCTGTTTTTATTGGCTGGTTAACGGCGTGCCACTGTGGCTTTTTAGAAATGCTTTTAGAGAAGCAAGGGGACAATAGTTTTTTTCAGAGATTACTCGTCTAAAATCAGTATGTCAGGCGGTAGTGACAGAGTGAAGAAATGTTAAAAATATATTGTTAGAAAAGTTACATACAGCTCCTTTAAGTTACAGAATTTAATGCATTCCTGTATTATTTGTTCCTATTTTTGGTATAAATATCAAACGATGCAAAAAATTTGATACAATAAGGAACCTAAAATTATCGTTTTAAATACATTTTCCATTTGTTTACATTGTTGTTTATTCTTTTCAGCTTGTCAGTTACAAAACTGAAACTAAATTTATGACCTTTTTAATAGAAAAATCATTTCTGAATAAAAAAATCGTTTCCGAATCAAAAAATCGATTTTGAATCGAATCGTGACACCAAAAATCGGAATCGAATCGATTCTCCAGACACTGAGAGATTCGCACCCCTAGTAACCAGCAGGAAACCATTTATTTAAAAAAAATTTATAATCACAAGTTTTCGTTTACATTCATTTAGCTAAATGCTACATTCTTGTTTAGTCACCAACCATATCACGACCAAAACAAGACGTATGTTTTTCAAAACTTCCTTAAAACAGGATTTGATATTTGAATGATCTGATTGGATGAAAGCTACACTGCAATTGTGCGTTTAACAACTGTTGTTTCCCCCCATGTTTTGACCTTTTTTATATAATCTGATGAGTTTGACAGAATGTTGCAAAAACTACCTGGGTGTATACTGTATGTGTATTTGGTTTATATATTGTTGTTCAACTTGGCTTAAGTTATTAAAAAAGTTTTCATAATGCTGCTTAAGTAAAATCCATGACCTTTTATTACTTGTATAGAAGCATTTACCGTTCGATGTTTACATTAGTACATCATCTTCAGCAGGAAAATGTATCGAGACTCAGAGGGGTTATTCAAAGGCTTTGCTGCTACTTTAATCATGGTAGGAAGTTCATTGTCATGCTTTGTTTATAATTTGGGGTCCTTAAGCGTTTCAATTGTTGTATGTTCTCAAAAGTCCTGGAAAGGATTGCAGCCTGTTGACCTTCTGGTACAAGAAATTTACGGCATCACGACTAATCAAAGTTTGCAGCTAAATTTGATTTAAGAAAGACAGTGTAGCTTTTGTGTCGCATATCAGTCAACTTGTAAACTACATGAGCTTTACACAGGATAAGCAGTAATCTCTGCAGAGAGAAAATAAATATGCACTTGCTGTAACAATGTTGGTATCGTCCTGGAAGAGATGGAGAATGTGGTGAGTGAAATAAAAGCTACGCTCACCCAGCAGCTAAGTAGCTCAGATCTGCTTTATTTTTTGTCTGAATGTCATAAATCCATTTTTTTTAATTAATCTGACCTAGGTCACTTTTATTGTGGAACTAAATTGTATACCGGTACACACCCAATGTTTTTCAAAGCCACCTCAGTCTGACCAGTGATGTTGCGGATCAATCCTAATATAGATTTTTGTTATTGATACCAATGTGATGCAGTTTAGAACCCTGCACTCTCCAGTTTTAAATTTGTAAAGCTCCTTGGATGGGAAGAGAAGCCTCTACTATAGACTCTTTGTTTTATTTAACTTTTTGGGTTTGTCATTTGCTGGATGACAGAGCATCTAAACCAACATATGATTGATACCAACAGTTGTACAGTACGTGGTTACGTCTATACAAGCGTCATTGAAGCAGTACTTGAGTTTAGGGCTGAACAATTAATTGCATTTGCAATAAAATCCATCCATTTTCTTCCGCTTATCCGGGGTCGGGTCGCAGGGAGGCCCAGACTTCCCTCTCCCCAGCCACTTGGAGCAGCTCCTCTGGGGCAATCCCAAGGCGTTCCCAGGCCAGCCGAGAAACATAGTCCCTCCAGCGTGTCCTGGGTCTTCCTCTGGGTCTCCTCCCGGTGGGACATGCCCGGAACACCTCACCAGGGAGGCGTCCAGGAG
This sequence comes from Garcialebias charrua, assembly GCA_038048925.1. NCBI lineage: Eukaryota > Metazoa > Chordata > Actinopteri > Cyprinodontiformes > Rivulidae > Garcialebias > Garcialebias charrua. Next base: position 14,472 of record JBBPBX010046925.1, on the reverse strand, counting down.
GCATCCTAACCAGATGCCCGAGCCACCTCAACTGGCCTCCCTGGGCTGCCACCTTACCGTGGTGGAGGGGTTTGAGTGTCCCAATGATCCTAGGAGCTATGCTGTCAGGGGCTTCATGCCCCTAGTAGGGTCACCCAAGGCAGACAGGTCCTAGGTGAGGGACCAGACAAAGTGCAGCCCAAAGACCCCTTATGATGAGTCAAATCACTGGAAACAATGTTCCCTCGCCCGGACGCGGGTCACCGGGGCCCCACTCTGGAGCCAGGCCCGGAGGAGGGGCACGTTGGCGAGCGCCTGGTGGCCGGGCTTTTACCCATGGAGCTCGGCCGGGCACAGCCCGAAGAGGAGACGTGGGTCCCCCTTCCCATGGGCTCACCACCTGTGGGAGGGGCCAAAGGGGTCGGGTGCATTGTGGAATGGGTGGTGGCCGAGGACGGGGACCCTGGCGGTCTGATCCTCGGCTACAGAAGCTGGCCATTGGGACATGCAATAAAATCGCGATATGATAAAACAAGATTTTCTAATCGCGAAGGCTGCAATTTGATTGGTCACATGACCTGGTTAAGTGACTTGTGAGTGAGTGGAGCAAACCAGAGCAGGGAGCGGGAGAAGTCAACATTGCGTTTTAACCGGTTGCACAATGACGTCAGGCTCGACAGAAGCTGATACATCTGAAAGTTTTGTACCAAAGAGGGGCAGCATGTCCGTTGATGGCTATAAAAAAAAACAAGACACCGTGCAACAATTACAGTACATGTATTGTGCAGAACCTGCCTTGCTGCTGTTGCTATCTCTTGAGGTAACACCACACATCTTTATCAACACTTAAAAAAACACCACAAAGCCATTTACAATAGTTGCATGGCTAGAACGTCAACAACCAGTGCTTCAACTTCAAGTAAGCAAAGTAGCAGCCGACAGGGATCACTGACCGAACTGTCCGAAGGTATTAATCTGTATGAACATAATTTGAAACGGCACACGGAAATAACTCGAGCAGTAACAGAGTTCATAGTGAAAGACATGATGCCCATTAATATAGTGAACAGGTCTGGGTTTGCAGCTTTGGTAAACAAAATACATGTAGACAAGCGGTACAGGATGCCCTCGCACATTTTAGCCAAGTTGCTATGGAGCTATACAAAAAATGTAGAAACAAAGTTGCAACAGAGCTGAAAACAGTGGAGTTTTTTACATCTGCTTGTGTTCGTTGAAAAACACATGAGATGAAGACATTGAAAAATAATCACATATTAAATCACAATATTTAGATAAAAAAATCGTGATTAGAATATTTTCCAAAATCGTTCAGCCCTAGAACAGATACTAGTTTATTTTGTGTTCACTGAGTTTGAATTCCCAGAAAATAACGAGTTGGTTAAAGCAGATTCTCTTTGTTTATTGCACTTTATTTTTATGATGCTACTGGCTGGAAAGCAGTAAGTTTAATTTTTTTTTTATCTAATTTTTTATATTTATTTATTAACTGTCATGTGAAGTTCAGACAGTACGGTAGTTAGGAAGTTCACTTAACATGTTTACTATTATGTTTATGAAACAAGAAAAAATAGAAATGGTGAAAAGAAAAGGCATAGATTTGTTTGCTTTATTGTAATCTCTGCTTTAAATAAATCTGACATTGTTTATTATAAAACAGATTGATTTATTGCTTCTGTTTGTTGAAAAATACTTGAGAAGATATTATAAAAAATAATCTTTTAAATCGCAATTGCAATTTATAGAAAAAAAATTGCAATTAGATTATTATAATATTATTATATACTTTATTATTTATTTATTATATTATTTATTATATACTTTATTATTAGATTATTTATTATTTTTTGATTTTATCATGTCCTGGACGACTGAGAATCTTCACCAGCAGATTGATTTATTACTTCTGTTTGTTGAAAAATACTTGAAAGATATTTTAAAAATAATCTCATTTTAAATCGTAATTGCATTTTCTAGAAAAAAAATTGCAATTAGATTTTTTTTCCAAAATCGTTCAGCCCTACTTGAGTTTCTTTCTTCGCTCTACTTTCAGTACACTACCCGGCGTGAAGCTGCAAGATTAAATGTAAACAATAGACAAAACGAGCAAGGCAAATAATAATTTTGTGTATTAAACATCACCATCAGAATTGTTACAGACATGCTGACTTGTGTAGCATCCATATTTACGTCCATAAACACAGTGCGCTTTGTGTGTGTGTGTCATGTCACGTCTTTTTCTTCTCCTCCGGATCACTTCAGGGTAGATTGTTCCCATGGAAGTGAAATGGCGTTTGCATTTAAATTACAACGTGAACAACCCCACAATAAAATTGTAGCACACGGGCCAAAATAAAAAAAATCAGAATTGAGCAATGTCAGTGTAGCCAAAGTTCTAGGGAGGTTGGCTACTTGGAAATGAATAACAACACAGTTTCTGTGTGACTTTGTTTATATTTTCTAGTTCTGAAAATTACTTGCTGCCCTACCCTGGAGTATTGTATTGTTACATTTTCATTTTGATTATCAAGCCTGCACAAAACCTCTGAGAATGTATTTATTCAGTTAGGTTAGTTGAAAGATCCAACCTTTAAAATGTATATATTTTTGTACAGACTTGATTTAAGACTAGCAGCTTTGCCTCTGGCAGAAGGTGTTGCTTAGTTACAATGACAAAGTAAATCAATGCCTTTCTGGTTTGAGCTGAGAAATGAATTAATTAGCATTTAACTAAGGCTCACTACTTTAAACACAACGTTCATTTTTAGCATGACTAGTCATTGAAGCTTGTCAAAGCTGTGCATGTAGTGTTAATTCCACAGTTGGTTTTCATGTATTTTATTGACATAATCAAGTCCCTGTATCGGTTTGTGTCTTCCAGGTGCCCACATTCTGCTGCAGAGGAGAGAGCACCAGGATGAAGAGACAGTAGGCACCCGCCATAGTATGGCCGCGTCCCGTTCTTCGCGTGTCACAAGGTCATCAGTAGGACTCAATGGATTGGATGAGAACTTTTGTGGTCGAACCCTCAGGAATCGCAGCATTGCCCAGCCAGAGGAGACCTCTGTGTCTCCGCTGCCTAGGGCGCGCTCTCCCAAGAAAAAGCAGGAGTCGAAGCACGACGCCAAGCAGGAGTCGACGCAGGACAGCAAACCAGAAACCAAGCTGGACTCGAAGCAGGAGTCGAAACAGGAGTCGACGCAGGACAGCAAACCAGAAACCAAACCGGACACCAAGCAGGAGTCCAAGCAAAACAGCAAGCAGGAGTCAAAGCAGGACAGCAAACCAGAAACCAAGCAGGAGTCGAAGCAGGAAACGAAGCAGGAGTCGAAGCAGGAAACAAAGCAGGAGTCGAAGCAGGACATCAAACCGGACAGCAAGCAGGAGTCGACGCAAAACAGCAAGCAGGACTCGAAGCAGGAAACGAAGCAGGAGTCGAAGCAGGACATCAAACCGGACAGCAAGCAGGAGTCTACCCAAAACAGCAAGCAGGACTCGAAGCAGGAGTCGAAGCAGGACATCAAACCGGACAGCAAGCAGGAGTCGACGCAAAACACCAAACCGGACACCAAGCAGGAGTCCAAGCAAAATACTAAGCAGGACTCGAAGCAGGAAACAAAGCAGGAGTCGAAGCAGGACATCAAACCGGACACCAAGCAGGAGTCGACACAGGGCAGCAAGCAGGAGTCGACGCAGGGCAGCAAGCAGGAGTCGACGCAGGGCAGCAAGCAGGAGTCGACGCAGGGCAGCAAGCAGGAGTCGACGCAGGACACCAAACCAGAAACAAAGCAGGAGTCAAAGCAGAACGTCGAGCAGGAGTCGAAGCAGGAAACGAAGCAGGAGTCGAAGCAGGACATCAAGCAGAACATCGAGCAGGAGTCGACGCAGAACGTCGAGCAGGAGTCGACGCAGAACGTCGAGCAGGAGTCGACGCAGAACGTCGAGCAGGAGTCGACGCAGAACGTCGAGCAGGAGTCGACGCAGAACGTCGAGCAGGAGTCGACGCAGAACGTCGAGCAGGAGTCGAAGCAGAACGACGAGCAGGAGTCGACGCAGAACGTCGAGCAGGAGTCGAAGCAGAGCAGCAAACAAGATCCCGAGCAGGAGTCAGAACATGATATCAAACAAGAGACGATGCTGGACACCCAGCAGGAGTCGAAGCAGGAATCGAGGCACAATGACAAGCAGGAGTCAAATGACATCGAGCAGAACACAGATGAAGAGTCAAACCCAGAATCTAAGCTGGAGTCGCAGCATGATGTTAAACAGGAGACACAGCCACGGGAGACTTGCTTGCAAGATAAACAACAGGACTTATTTCAGAGAAACGTAAACGACTCCAGTACTTTACCGGGTGATGTGGATCAATCGACAGTTTCCAGGAAGCGGGGTGCATCCTGTTTAGAAAAAGACATCAGTCAAGAGAAGTACGAGAACTCTGACCCAGTGAAAGAACCGCAGGGTGCCTCTCCTCAAACCAAAAGGACCAAGTGGTGCTCCCGCTCTGGAGAATCTCAGGAACAGGAGGAGGGCCGTGGGTTTTTGAAACCCGAAAGTCCTGTCTCTGTCCCAGAGCCTTGTAAGGAGGACATCATTTGTGAAAGAATGCCTAGCCACAACTCTTCCAACACAGCACCCGCTTCACCTATTCTTTGCAAGCTGGAGAGTGATGCCGTCGGACAGAAGGTGGAGGAGCATAGTCATGCGGAGTGTGATGAGGCATTTTCACCCCCTAATTCTCACAAGGCCTCTAATGGGTTTGGAGAAACGGACGTAGACGGATCTAGCACACTTACTGAACAGACTAGTGTTAACCCCACTTCTGTCACTGTTCTGTCGTCGCTGCTGAACGGCAGTCAGATGGGGGTTCCCTCATCCCCCGACCCCTCTGTGCCTTTTACAAACTCTGACCCTGGGCAAAGGGAGGTCTCTGGCTCAGGGGCACTGTCAGCCTCGTTGGCACTGACGTTCGACGGTGCTTCAGAGGACCCTGTTCCTGACTTGATCGTTGCCAAAGAGCAGGAGGTGGAGGAGGTGGAGGTCGATGTAGTGGGTGATCCTTTGTGTGTAGCTCACGAGGAGCAGGTGATCGTAAGTGAAAGTGACACAAACGGCCGACCACCGTCACCAGCGCAGGACGCTGCTGCCTCCACCTCCTCCTCTACTACAAACACAAACTGTAGTTCAATGAACAACAGCAACTCAGGAGAAACTACACCCCTACTCACAACACCCACCTCCCCCACAGAACCAGGGTGCAGCCCTTCCATACCCAGCACATCCCCATCTTTCACAGAGCTCTATGAACACAGATATACCCTGAGGACTTCACCTAGGAGAGATGTGTCTGGTGGCAAAGCTTCTCCCTCCAAACCCGGCTCTCCTCTGACAGATAATGGACCTTTAATGGAGGAGGGGGAGGTGGTGGAGGGCTGCCCCATGGCGGAGGAACTCGTTTCCTCTGACTCACTTGGCCCTTCTAGCAAGCAGTCGGTTTCTGTGGATCCTGAACACGAGGCAGGTGATAAAGACGGTGGATTTATAGACAAAACGACCAGCGAGGTGCTGAGAGGAAGCCAGGCTGCAGACGACGACGACGAGGAGGAGGAAGAGGAGGAGGAGGAGGAAGAGGAGGAGGAACCAGATGTGTATTATTTTGAGTCGGACCACCTGGCTCTTAAACACAATAAAGAGTATGTGGGAGCTCTCAAGGGAGTCGCACATGTTGGTCGCTGTGGTTGTGATGTTTGCAGTTTTGGTTTGTGCTTATGAATGAACCAGTTCCTCTGTTCTAAGAAGGTTCTGATGTTTTGAACACGGCACATTCTCAAATGCTTTTGGTTTGCTTTAAAACATCACATGTCCTAAGGTTTGGTGTATTCCAAATTATTAGTCCACCATAAAGTCTCAGAATATTTGACTTGTTCGATGTGTTAAACAAAAACTGATGTGTAGAAGCTCAAACTAGCATTGACTCAGACAAACGAAGATGTTTTAGTGACTGAAAACATTTTGTTGAGCTTCAAACTATAGTCCGTATCTTTTTTTATTTGCTTTAGATGTTTATGTTTTACTATCAATCTGTTTTGAGCTACCTGACAGTTGTCGGTCTCCCAGAGCCTGAGGAAAATTATGTTCAATTGACTGTGGGTGATGGTTTGTGTAGTCTTTCTTTTATAAGAATTAGAGATCAGATTTGGAAAGAGCAGGTTTTGATGTTCGTTGCTGTTGGACAGGTCCCACGCTGTGATCAGTCAGGCTCTGATAACTACTCTGTGGCAGGTCAGGTGATTCATCTTCGCAGGAGGTGGGTGTGAAGGGGTTTTTCAAGGCTAAGAGACGTATTCAGCTGCACTACCCTTTTTCTGTCTTTAAGACCAGCTTCGGTTAATTGGAAAAGTGGTTTCAGACATTAGGTAATTTGATCAAGTTTCAATGTCGAGCCAATATTTGGTTGTGCAGAATAAAGAGATCAGTGCAGCCTGGAGTCATTTTTAGAGACGACATGGGGCATTTGATAGTTCCTGATTAAACAATCCAGTATTTAAATATAGGATTTCTCTCATTTGCATCAGCTTAGTCTTTCAAAAATATCAAATTATTAAAGTCTGTTTTTTTTATTTTTATTTTTTTTTTATCAGGCATTGAGTTAGCCATTAAAGTCTGTTTTTTTAATTTTATTTTATTTTTTTTTATCAGGCATTGAGTTAGCCACAACAATGTCTAGGTTGAACTTTTCAGTAAACCACTATGTTTACATGTGCAAAATTCTTTGACCGGATTTAAATGTATTCAGATTAAATAATCCAAATGTATTGTTTACATGGACACAATCCGTTCATGACGAGCGTTTACATTCAGTGGGCTTTTATTCTGAATACAAGTACCGGTACTGACATGCTCAGAGTGCTAAACTCTCCTTAAAAAAACAAACAGAAGTTCCGTTTTGCTTCCGTGATGAACGTAAACAAACCTGAGCACTCAAAATGGACCTGCACCAGGTTTAATTGACAGTGGAGACATTACTGCACTCCCTGACTGAGCTACAGGTGATACAGATCATTTTAAGCTCTTTCAAAGTTTCTAGTAGAAATGTTGTGTCGCTCACCGACCAGTTTGGCTTCCCTGACATATTGGCATTAGCCAGGGGGAAATGCATGAGGTTGACATAGATCACACATGCACAGTCAGGTCAGTTTTCCACAATCAGAATAAGCTGATCAGATTGTTTACATGCACACCACTCAGATTATGAATCGGCATAAACCACCCCTCTCATTCGGATTACAGATTCATTCAGACAGAGCTGAATCAACAACAAAAAAAATTCAAATGGGGCATTTACATGACACATTTTTATTCCGAATGGCCGTTTAATCAGATTACTTACAAATTACAAATCTACTGTTGCTGTTGTCATCATTCTTTAGTTTGTAGCCAGGTCTCTCTTGTAAATGAGTCCTCGAGACTCAATGAGATTAACCTGCCTAAATAAAGGTTGAATGAAAAATCGTATGTCCGTACAAACATAGCCTCAGGCCCAGTAGGTGGCAACAAAACACCAGACTTGTCCCTGGACATGGAGCTAAGAGTGAAACGGAACCAAGACCACCTCCACCACAAGACGGAGTTATGATCAGCTCATGTGCTCGTCAAAGGAAGTTTGCACGTTTGTTGCTGTGTCATGCAGAAATCGCATATTTATTCAGAATTACTCTGCAGCACCGGAAATGTAATAAATTTGGTGCCGCACACCAAACTTTAGTTTAACCCTCCTTGACTCGTCAGAACTTTTGGTTGTGAGAGTTTAAAACTCCTCACAGGCTCTGAATAAATTGTGTCCTTTGCATTGATTTCCATTCATGTTGTATTAGGAGAGATCGATCCTCTGTGCCCCTCAGATACTGCATTAGGTTGTAGCCAAGTAGCAGGCTGTCTCATTCCTGCTGATTTCCCCCAGCTCTGCTTGCACTGTAAGCACTTGCATTGTAAGGTGTCTGACTCTGTACCAAGCTTAGTTATTGACAGTTCTCTTTTTACTCTGGAGATGTTGAGAGTAAAGGTCAGACTTGTGGAACTGGAGGCTCCTTGGGTGCTGCACGCCCGTGCAAATATATTTATTTGCATTGAGATGTGCACAGTTACAGACAAGACTGAGGTTGCAGAGTGTTATATTTACCGTACCTGCTGTCCTTTTATAGGCGGCTTCATGGAAGTCATTCTATTGATGAGGCACTTGAGACCTGTGTATTTTTATTCCTTGCAAGACAAAGTGCTGCTTTGAACAACCTTTTAGGTTCTCAGCACCATTGTTGAATTATGCATGAGCTGCGGTCTAAAGGTTTTTTGCTCTGCTACATTGTGTCAGGTTAAATAGCAGTCAGTCATGGCACAGTCTTCTCTTGTCCAACATTGCTTCCCTCTGTGCCAGTTATCAGAGACTGCTGCAGACCATAGTGGTACTCGAGGCTCAACGCACGCAGGCCTTCCTTGATTTGGAGACGTTGGCACGTCAACAGAGAGGGGCACTGGCCGATCCCATCAGCTTTGCAGATCAGCTGCAGAAACAGGTAATGACTGCTGTTGGGTTGAAGGAAAGTGTGGCTCACTGTGTGTTGAACTGAAGTTGACGCTTCATTTTCAGTTAATCTGTTTTAACCCTTTATTCCCGTGACGCTTAGGTGAATTTGGGCATGCCGTGTCCTCAGCGCGTCGTTCAACTCCCTGACATTGCTTGGGAGCAGTACACCTCCGGCCTCGGGGACTTTGAGAGAGAGTTCTGCGACAAGAAACGAAAAACCCGGCAGCTGAAGTTGATCTTTGATAAAGGCAAGCATGAAATTAGGATTGATTTATGTGATTGTTGTGAGTTTTGTTTTTATTAAAGGCACTCTTTGCAACCTATAAAAGCAAACGTAAAAGGTTACCGGTATCCTCAAATGGTGCCATTTTAAGAGTGTACTCGAGTTGGTTTTCTAGATATGTTAATATATATTGTATTTCTGAAATGCGAGTCCACATTCAAAGCACCACTCTCATTCTCCTTCCCACTGCAGGTTTACCTCTTAGACCAAAAAGTCCCGTTGAACCCAAGAAGGAAGGTGAATGCTCCAGCTCGTACTCTTCTCTTCCCATGAGCGATGCCCCAGAGAACGGCAGGCAAACACAGGTACGTCTCAGCAGCTCATTTTCTGTACGACATCCTGTAGTCTCGGCTGTATCTTCATCCTGAGTATCATTAATGCAGAAGCTGTTTATATCTAGCTGGTAATGCCACGTTCACACCAAATGCATCAAAATGCTCCCAACGCACCGTGTTTGCTGCTTGTCACCAGATGTGTGTTCACACCGAACGCGCGCAGTTGGAGCAGCGTCTGGCTCCCTTCCCGGTCAGATTTGTTTTGTTTTCTGTTCACTGGGCAGATAAAATCAGCTGTACGTGAGCCCTGTTAGTACTTGAGTGGGTTTTCTACGAGCCGAACTGCAGCTCCTAAAGTCTTTGTTGAGATTAAAACGTTTTGTTATGTTTGGGGTGATATACGCTCGAGCAGACAGCAGCAACTGTAAAAATGCCAAGTTACTTACTGGAGGCTGGTGGTGTCTTCATGGAGGCTCGTTGGGGTAAGTTTAAAAAGTCCACAGAAAGTCCTGTCGTTGTTGCGTCATCACATAGCAGAGGCTCTCCCGATTGGTCGCTGCGACGCATCGAGCAGCCAAAGTTCATTTGAATGAACTTTGGCTGCTCGATGCGTCGTCTGCTTTGGACGCGCGCGTGCGTGGGAAAGAACTGCCGCTCGCTGCTGCGCTGCTTGAAATTCTCAAGACGCGCTGCGCCTCCCCTGGCCGCGCCTCCACATAGACTTTGCATGTAAAGTGGCTGCTTCGAGGCGTTTGGTGTGAACCTGGCATAATTTACTTGTCATCCCAAATATCACCAGGTTATTGCCATTGTACGCCTATTTTAAAACTCATCTCATTTACCGTATTTTTTTGCTGTGCAAGTCAGTTTTTTTTGCATAAATTGGCATGCCCTGCAACTTATACAGCAAAGTGACATATTTGTTTTTTCTCCTCATATTTATAATCCAATTTTTTGGCTGAGATCAGACAATTTCATTCATTCGGACATGGAAAATATTGAACACTTCCCTTTTCATCCACTAGAGGGCGCTCAACAAATATGGCGAGCCAAGTGGCTCATTACTGTAATAGGTAAAATAGGCTATATGCCACGGACTTCCGTTCCAGCACTTCCGCATTCTTCACCCGTAAGACGCACTTCCGGTTTGCAGTCAACACGGTGTTAGCGATGGCGTTCTTCACGAGATCTCTGCAGGACTTGCCGACAGTCACTGTTAATAATGTCTACAGAATAATTCAGACCTTCTCTAAAGCGCCCACATTAAGAAGGATAAAGGATTTAAGCTTTGTGTCCAACTACATAAATAAATATGAAGGTAAGTCGGTATTTGTTTTCAGTTCACCAAACTGCCTCATGTAGGCTAACACAGCTAACATAGTTAGCCTTGCTAATCTGTTGAGTAAACGTGTTTTGTCTGTACAATGTTTTCTTATTAACACAAATGTTAGTTTCAAACAAGGAGGCAGGAGAAGTGACAGTTAGGGCTGAGTGTTTACAGTCCATGAGGAAGAGAGCCAGAAGCCCCACTGTTTGAGTCAAAGCCACCTGACAGTTCAGTTTCAAACAAGGAGGCAGGAGATTTAGAGCAGATTTAGAAACAAAAGTTATTTTAATTCAAGTTTGTTTACAAAAGTTGAGCTGAAGTCAAACCTGTTAAATCACTGTTTGTAGCAGGCCTTAATAAGAGATGTTTTCTTTCACTGCACAGGACACGGCAGGTGTTGGTGATGATGAGGGAACCCCTGGTCCATCCTAGATGTTTGTGAGACGTGGGAAGACACCACCGCTACAGCTCAAACATGAGGGAAGCAGTGAGGAGCTGAGATTGGATCCAAACAACAACAAACAAGTTGTTCCACTGAGGCACTGTAATCTGACTGATTACATGTTTTTAAATCTCCAAAAGCAGTCGAGGAAGCTGGGAGTTAGTCAGAAGATGTAATAATAATAATATAATTTAAACAGTGTTTAAATATTGTGCCTCATTTAGCTTGACTCATACGTTTTGTACAGTAATGTAACATTATCATCAAATTTCTTCTAAGCCTGTCTTAAACCAAAATACAGTACACATTTTTTTTGGGTGATAATACATCAATGAAGACAAAAGTCAGAATGTTTTGAACATTTTATTTTCTACAAGTAGTAAGTAGTGTGACTGTAGTGTCAGGGTAGTCCTTGAAGTCTGCAGGTAGATTTTTATGTATCTGCTCTTCAGGTAGAGCCGAGTACTGTCAATACAAAGTTGCTGTGAAAATCCGTCTGACCGTGGACTGATGGACACCGTACGGGTCAGCAAGGTCCCGTTGCTTTGATCCAAGGTCAAGGTCATTTAAGAACAGGAAGAACTCAACGGGCTGCAGGGTATGAGTTGACGGGGTGGTGTGGTTAAATAATCAATAAATAACACTGAACAACTGGTAATAACTAATAATTAAATCTCAATGTCACTACAGTACTTGTGCAATAACCTGTCACACAACCTGTGTAATGTTGATTATGTGCATACATATATATGCACATAAAGTTTTAAATATATATATAAATATATACACATATATATAATAATATATTATTATATATACTGTATGTGTATATATATATATATTTAAAACTTTATGTGCATGTTAGCTTATATTACTAGCTTGAAATACTTGCAGTAGTTCATTCAAATTCATCCTGCTGCATTGTTATATCCGTCTCTCTTCAGGACTTTGTGAATATTATAATTACTTTTTCACTGTGCATGCTTTTAGTATACGTACAGTAGTTTGTTCTTTGATTTTTAGCAAGTCAAATCTGCTCTTCTCATCCTGAGCACTTCATTGTACTGTTAACTCTGTGTTAACCTGTATAAGACAAATAAACACAAGTTGAACTTGATGGGGAGTTCCTCTCAGTTCTTGGTGAACACCGACCATGAATGGCAGAGCAGAGCAGTCATGGGCCAGCAGGAACACATCAGGAGGTCAGATGATGCAAACCTGGAAAAAAAAAAACAAGTGTTCATATTTACCTACAAGTAAAAAACCAAACGGAGAACTCTTTATGAGAGTTATGCTTTAAAATAAATTAATTACATCTCAGGAAATTAAATGTTTAATTGGAGTGAAACAGTTCTGGTTTCATATTAAAGGAAACAGCAGAGAATATTTCAGAGGTGTAACAGCCCTGAAGTTACTAAGAGTTTACAAACATATTTACAGATTAGAAAACATATGTTAAAATCTGAATATTATTTTAAAAGTATGTAGTTACAAACTTTTATTAAATCACTCATCATGACTCCAACATTAAATCTACAAGTGCAGGGTGTGGAGTCGAGTGATAATCGTGTTTCTTCACTGCGGTGTTTCTTACTGAGCTGCAGCAGCTGTTGTTGTGTTCTCCTCCTCCTCGCTGTCCTCTCTGCTTCTCTCCCAAAGCCCCGGTCATGGAAGTGGAAGGGACACTCGAACAATGCAGGTACAGCTCCTTTTTAACCACTGTTTGATGCTGGCTCTTGAATATTCTGAGGTTTAAAACGCCGGCTACAACCGAGTGTTAGCTTTAAGGCTAACTCGGTTAGCCACGAACTGTGGCATTAAAATATAAAAAACTAAGCGCTCTATTGTACCTGCTATTCACTGGACACAACGGCACACAACAAATCTCTCTTGTTGTACCAGTAGCTCGCAGATAATTTACCTTTTGTGTCTTTTACATGGTCTAGTTCTAGAAGCTACCGCTAACAACAACAGTAGTAGATGAGAGCCGGAAGTGAAGCGTATTGGTCATATTTTAACGGAAGTACGTCACCACTACCCGTGGCATATAGGCTATTGGCTATTAGTGAGACATTTGGCTTGCCATAAGCACCCTTTGTCTCTTAGGCCTGTCACAATAACAAATTTTGCTGGGCAATTAATTGTCTCAGAAATTATTGCGATAAATGATAATTATGTTTGAAATTTGACAATGATTAGCAATTGTCAAATTTAAGAAGAAATGTTGGTTAAATTTGTTTTGAGTGCAGTACCTTTTTTGACTACTGGATGCCAGTTTAAGACGGTTTGAACCGAGGGATTGATAGTGAGGGAGCGAGCAGCGTGCCTCTTTAAGAAATATGGGAGGGAGGCCTCTTGACGTGATGTGGGCTGTCACTTCTTCCTTGTTTTCGTTTCTCAAAATGGCGGACGCTCGGTGTCGTATGAGTTCTTTAGCATAGCATTTTTCACACAAAGCTTTTAATAATAAAAAAATCAGTAAATAAGTCTCAGCGTCTTTTTGCAGAGAAAAACAACTTTTTACACAAAGGCATGGGTTTCAACCGTGAATTTTGGAGTTTCAACAATATGGAGGTTTTTCCTGAGGTCGGCTTGTTGGCTTAGCTCGTTAGCTTCTCAGCTTAGCTGCTTTTAACGACCCAAAAAACACGATTTTTGAAAAATTTTAAAGAGAAAGGGAGGGGTCAGAGAGAGACACGAAAAAAATGATCAAGTCGATAAATGAACATTATCGACTTCATTTTAATTTATCATGCGATTAATTGATTTATTGTTTATCGCAACTGGCCTAGTCTTGCTCCGGAACTCCTGGAGCAAACGTCAAGTCAGCTGCATTTCGCTGCGCTGCCCAGGTGAAATGCAGCCAATTTGACCATTAAAGTGCAATTTATTAAGCAAAAGTTAAACTGGGACACACCTTTGCTATAATTCGAGCAAACAAACAATTGTTTTTAGGTGCTTATCTTGTTAAATTTCAAAGAAATGCACAGCAAGTTGTCCCTCTGCATACTTCTGCAAATCGGGTTTTGAAATGCAGCTGATTTGACCATTAAAGTGATTTTATTAAGCAAAAGTTGAACTGAAACACACCTTTGCTATAATATCGAGCAAACAAATAATTGTTTTTAAGTGTTAATCTTGTTAAATTCTTGTTAAAGTGCATGTTCCTGCTGCCACCATTAGGCAGCCAATCGATTTTTGCCGCACCGGCCCACGTTTGCAGGTTGTCAACAGTGACGCGGATCAAAATATTTGTTTTTTCCTCTTTATTATACATATTTGGACTGATGCAACTTATACGACGAAGCGACGTGTACGGCGGCAAGTACAGTAGTCCTATTCTTCAGCAGGGTTAAGAGCTGAGAGCGTAAAAACAAAACATGGTATCTATGGAAGCATGGCGTGCAAGCCTTTTTCCATTGATCTGCCTTATTCAGTACATTTGTGCCTTTTCTTACTGCAGTTTCTGCAGCAAGGTTTTACTTTAATTGATTATTTGCATCACCGTAGAAGGTGGAAATATAATTTTCTCTGAGTAAAAAAAAAACACCCCTCTTGATTATGTCT
>JBBPBX010046924.1:8610-26381 GCA_038048925.1 Garcialebias charrua | reverse complement strand
ATTCAGTTTTTTATTTAGTAAAATACTGAATTTAATAACTTAAGGGCATGCTCAAAAGTCAGGAAAACAGAAGGCTCAGGTGTTTTTTTTTTTATTTCTCTTGACTTATAAGCAGTGGTTCTTAATTAGTTTCTGTCATTCCCCCTAGGGAACACTTTTTTTTCACCCCACAACCTCTGAATTAAAATACCTGTATCACCTTGATACTATTTAAATGTTAACCTGTACACATCACTGATACCAGGATTCTGTGTTCAAACCTGGTTACAAAACTGATTAATAAAATGAGCTGGACTTAAATATTAAGTTGCTGCAATTTTTATTATAGTTTCAAAAACAATATCCAAGTTCAGTTTATTAACTTGACTTGCAACATTTAATCAAAACTGCTCTGTCTGTGGGATTCTCAAAGGAGAAAAAGTGCAAATTATTCAGTGGGACATGGAGTTTTAGACCAAACACAGTAAAACTTGTTAAAACTGTAAAAATTGGCTACTTGTCAACTTCATCAGTGTTTTCATTTTCCAAACGGTTAGCTATCAGAAGAGATGAAAGGTATTAGCATTCCCAGTAAAACCAGGAATTATGTAGGCTTTTTTGTATTTATGTGTCTAAAACAATAACAGCAACTTAGAAAAACTCATCCTTACCTGATAAAACTGAGAAAATGGTGGTAGCCAACGTAGGGCTGGGCGATATGAGGAAAATATTATATCGCAATATTTTTTGGCTATATCACGATACACGATATATATCGCGATATCTCCAAAATCAATGAAAAAATGATTCAAAATTGATTAAAAAAATGTCAACACTAAATTTGAACAAACTTAAATATTTTATTTTAACCATCAATTGCACACATAAATAAAAAGTACTTCAAGCAAAAAGGAAGAATAAATAATTTTAACTTAAAAAGGTGCTCTTGTGCTTTTAACATTTAAAAAAATGTTAAATCAAAACATTTAAGGCCTTTAAAATACAAAAACAAAAGTGTAAACAGTGGCCATAAAATTTACTGACCCAGAACAGTCACAGGTAACAACTCTCAACTATTTGCATGTGCTGGTAATTTTTAACAACAAACCACAAAATGTGCACAAGTTTCAAACTGTGCCAAGTTCAGGCAATGTCTGCAAAACCTCTGAACAAGAACAGATTTATCACAGTACTGCAGTAAATGTGAGCCTCTGTGTACTGTATCCGGTTTTATTGTGAAAGGGTCAGGGGGTTGTTTCCGGGTTCACGAAGACGTTCTCTAAGTTGCTCTACAAAGTGTCGCATTGAATCCTTGTGTAAAAACACGACAGCCTCCACTCAGAAACGTGAACAGAGAGGTGGAGACATTATTAAATCAGCTGTATCGCTAAAGACACGGTTAGTCTCAGCTGTGGAAGAAGACGGCTAAAGCGTTAGCCCGCTAAGGACCGTATCTTTAGCGATAATGATAAAATGCTGATTTAATAATGTCTCCACCTCTCTCTGCGGTGCACGCACGACTAAATGAGCTCAGACCCGTGGTTTGTTTTAAGGAAGCAGCAGGCTGGAAAAACACTCGGTTCTGCCGTTTCACGGTTCATGCTCCACTCCGCTGTTTAAAATGGTGAAAAAGATTCGTAGAGAACATTGTTTTTCCCCCTCAGCAGCTGGCAGCGCTCTTCATATCTGCCGTGTTTACATGTTGTGCTGAAAGTCTCGCGCGCGGCTCCTGCAGGAAGGAGGGGGGCGAGTGGGAGCCCGCACGACAGCAGGAGGATCCTCGATATAGACGATATAGCCCTTTTTACCATCGTACATTTAAAATATCGCGATACATCCAGTGCTTTAAGTGGGACGGAACTCACCGGTACCCAGTTCCGCCACTTCTAAAATTTAACCCTGAGAGTACCGGGACTTTTTTTAAGCGTAAGGTGTGTTCCGGAACTTATTTTCATCTTCTCCACTTGAAAGACCCGTGGCAGATTACAGTAGAATGCATTTCCCCCGACTGGATTTCAAGAAAGAGTAATGCATCTTCACAATAATAAAACATCTTTGGTGGAGCGCGTCATTTGGCCAATCACAACCTCAGGATAGACAGGGGGAGGAGACAACAGCGAACTCTGTAAAAAAACAAAAACAAACTGCAGCGCGACAGAGCGCGAGGGAAGCGGAAGTAACTCCTCCAACGTGTGGGTAAAGTTAATATTTTTATACATGCAGTGTATAAATTCACAGGAGTGAATTTAAAAACAGGATGATGTCTATATGAACTAGTTAAATGAGGTGTCTCTAAAATATCCTGATTCATGATCAATAATAATTTCAACAATTTTTTAATCTGTCCACAGGACCTGACTTTATTTTGTTAGATGTCTCTAAAATAGTTAGTGAATCATGTTTACATGTAGGTAAACATAGATGTTTAACAACTTGTTAAAATACACAAGAATGCAGGAAATGGCATCTACTTTATTCAAAATTTCTGGCAAAACATCTTCACCAGCATATTTAAGAAATGAGTTTTTACTGTAAGTAAGTTTTATTTATATAGCACATTTCACAGACATGAGAGTCACATAGTGCTTTACAAAAGGAAAAATAAAATCATAAAATCACAGAAGTACTATACAAAAAGGTAAAACATAACAAACTCTAAAATCAATGTACAAAATTAACCAAAAGCCTGTCTGAAGAGATAAGTCTTAAGTTTTTAAATGCATCTGTTGACTCGGAGCAGCGCATTGTTAGCAAAATGTTCTGCTGTATTTGACTTGCTGCTGTTGTTGGTTGTTAATTTTTTGGTTGACACAATCTTTCCTATTTATGTCCTCATTAAATTAGGTTAGTAAATGACTTTTACTTGAAGCATGTTAAAAAATTACAAAATCTTTCGGGGGGGGTTGGCGCAACGTTTGTCACCTTTTTCATCCCTTCTGAGTTTGCAGGTATGCATATTATTATGACATTAGGGAGGGTACCGGCACTTATTTTTTTCCACTTAAAGCACTGGATACATCGAGTATATTCGATATATCACCCACCCCTAAGCCAACGTCAATTGACAGCAAAGGGACTTCAAATTTGAACGGTAGCAGTTCAGGAATCTTCTAATGAATAACCAGACAAATCCGGTTTATTCTTCTTCTTCTTGTTTTGAAGCAGTTGTATTGCTGCTGATGTTGCATTACTGTCCCTTTATGGTCAAGATCGGTATCGTGTGCTACACAGACCCTTGTCCAAAGCGAAGTGAAGGACAGGGTCTGGTTTTAACCAGGCTAGGTCTAGAGTAATCTGTACTGAACTCGAAGGTAAGAAAACAGTTTCTAATCTGTCAAATTATAATCTGTAAAAGTGTAAAAATGTCTTCTGTTGGTGTCTAGACAACTTTTTAAACCAGGACTGGACGAATCTGATGTACACTCAAAGAATTGAAACAGGGTAGTTGTTCATATTATGTTAACATTTCATTTCAAGGTAACATATAAAAAATGTGTGTTGTGTTTAATTAATTAATTCTAGTAATAATAATAATAATAATAATAATAAATTCAATTTATAACGCACTTTTCATTAGTGAAAATCTCAAAGTGCTACACACATTGAATGCTACACACATTCATACACCGGTAGCGGCAGACTACCATGCAAGGTGCTTTCCAGTCCTACCGGGAGCAACTCGGGGTTAAGTGTCTTGCCCAAGGACACAACGACACATGGTGTGGGGAACCGGGATTCGAACCGCCAACCTTCCGGTCGGGGGACGACTGCCAGGTCTGTGATCTCTTAATAGAAAACCGATTCTTGCTGGAGGCGTGGCCTCTGCTGAGGAACAAGACCATTGGATCTTAGAACATTTTTGAACAGGAAAAGCATTCTGCTCCCTCCCCCTCAGAGCCATATATGGTCTGCTTCCTCTGCTCTCGTGAACTTGAGATCTGCTCCACTCCCTGCTGCATGTCGTCTCGCTACCACTGGATATTCTGTGTTTATGGAAATAAAACGTCTTAAAAAATAAAAATAAAACCATGTAGCTCTGGTCCAGCTCACCATAAGGCCAGAAAATATGCAGGGACTCGGGCAGCAACGTAAAACCCAAGTTTAATTCTCTCGTGACAACCTGAGGCTCTTCCTCGTTCATTTCACTCAGCAGAGGGAGAGGAGGAGGGAGGAGGGAGCGATTACTTGACTTTTTACAAAAAAAAAAACTCCAGATAAGGGATTAAGAAGGGGAAATTAATACATTTGTGTCAGATATAAAACAGTCCTGCATCGCTTTGAATAAGAACATGCGGGTGCTCGCTGGCTGCGCGCTGGGACAGGACAGGTGGGGGCGTGGGTTAGGGGCCAAAAGCTCCGCTCCTTCTGTTCTCTGATTGGTCCGGTCAAAAATCTACCGGAGAAATCCTTGTGGATGGGAGAAGTCCCAGACTGAGCAGTGAAGGGAAATGAGAATTGAGCGGAGCTGCGTAGGAGGGCGAGGGCCAGGCTACTTAGACCCAGTTTAAAATAAAACTCTGAAGTTTATGTGAGAAATGACTACCATCCGCTGAGTGAGACATTTCTGCAGCCACGCAGTCTTCTCGAGACGTTTGAACCTCATCTGATCTGAATCACTGACGGATGTCTGAACAGAGAGATTAAACTTTTCACTCGTCCCATCAGACGCTTCACGTTAAATTCTTTTTGTTGCTCTCACCTTAACGGTTTCTGGTGTCAAACTGTGAGAAAACCAGTCGTTTGTTTGGTTGTCATTATATGAACAGGTCTCACTGGTAAATGAGACTTTGAGGCTCAATGTGATTTATCAAAGGTTGAATGAATACTTTTTCAGGGTCTCATATGAAAATAAAAAATCATTTAAAAATGTATTCTCATCAAATGGACCATTCTGAATTACGTTTAAATCAAACAAAACAATAAACAACAAACATTTTTAGAACTGTGTGGTCTCACTTTGACCAACATCTTTTCAGTCATCTCCAGCAGGTAAGATATTGACCTTTCAAGTTTACCACAGAAGCACACTCTGAACTATCACTTTAAGACTTTTCCAGGACTGAATCAACGCACAGCTGCTAAAAGCTATTAACAGATAACTAGTTATAAAACTGCAACTTAAGAAAGAACATTTACTTATTTTGAAAACAAGTATTAAATTAACACATCAGTTTATGATGAAGTACATTTACAAGCATCAACCACCAGAGTTCTGAGTTCTGACACTAATCTTCGAGGTCCAGCAGTTTGTTACATTCAGCAGCAAGCAAGCAACCAAGCAAAAACAAACAAACAAACAAATTAATAAATAAACAAACATCTGTACCTTTAGAGGAGTCTTCATGTTGCTGTAAATCCTGTCTGTCTTTATTTCGACACTTTTGTTCCAGTAAAAAAGTTTTTTTTTTTTTCTTTTGCAGGTTTGGTCCCATGACGTCAGGTTGATTCGAAACCAGAAACACCTGCGTGTGCTGCGTTCATGGACAACAGGAAGAATGAGACAAATCAGCTTCCACTGTTTCTGAGACAAGTTCAAGTCTAATCTAAAGAAAGAATTTCTCGTTTGTTTTTAACTTCTTTTTTAATTTTAAACACATTGTAGGAGCCATATAAAGGATTTAAGTTTAAAAGAAATGTTTATTTTGTTGCCTGAATTGATTCTGTGAGTTACAGCCAGGTTCTATTGTTTGAAGAAATGTGTCGCGTATGAAAGAGCTTGAAGGGGCTAGATTAGTGAGAGCTTCTGCACTTACATCAAGTCAAAAGACTGAACATCAAGTCAAAAGAACTCTCATTCAGGACTCTTTCAAGACCAAGACAGAAAGGAAAGAGGACTGGACAATCTGAGAGTCGACTCCATCAAGGACCTTGCCGGAGTTGAAAAGTAAAAGCTGCGAGCGCCGCCGTTGAGAGCAACAGAAACTTCAGGTTGGTTGCTAAGCAACAAAAAACGGTTGGTTGTTAAGCTAACAGGCGAACGGAGCCAGCATCTCCATTAACTCTGTGAACTGTGAAACAGAAATCCTACACATAAAGGAACTCTTTCACACACGTTTGTGTGATCGTTTTAGAAGAGTTAGAAGCTGTGGAAGCTCACAGTTTGTGTGTAAAGATTTAAAAGAAAAGTAAACGGGACAAGATGTCAGACGTTGGTGAAGTTGCGGCCGTTGGCCAGAAGAGGGAGCCAAAGCCCACAGAACGAGCTGTTGATGAGAAACTCATCAGATTAAAAGGAGCCAGAAGAGGCAAGCTGTCACAATTAACAAAAGAGAAGAATAACATTGAAAGATTGAAACAAAATGAATGCAATATTGATTTCATAGCTAAAGAATCTTTACCAAACTTTGACAAATGCCTGGGAGAGTATAAAAACATTAATGAAGAACTGTGTGAACTGTTAAATGAAGAGGATAAATGCAAAGACCAAGATGTGTTCGAGCATAGACATTCTGAGTTTAAACTTTTCATACAAAGCATTATACAATGGATAAACGATGTAATATGCCCTCCAGAGGATGATGTTGGTCCACACAACAGTGTTTCAAAGGCTAACTCAGTTATAAGCAGTGCATCACAAGGATCAAGTACAATTTCAACGCGGCTGAGAATTAAAGCAGAACGTGAAGCACTCTTAGCAAGAGCAGCAGCTATGAAAAACAAAGAAGCCATTCAACTAGAAAAAGCCCGTCTGAAATTTAGAAAAGAGCAACTAGAAATTGAAACAGAACTTGCTATTTCAGATGCAAAATTAAAGGTGTATGAAGAGTTTGAAGACGCTCAGAAGTCTGAGGTTGATTCTTTTCAAGCTGCTCCAAAACTCAGAACTGAGCCTGTTCATTCTGCAGGCAAATCAGGAAAACAAGAAACATTCTCAGAGGATGGACAGCAGGCAAATCTCAACCCTCCTGTATCAAAGAGCACTCCAACACATGTCCAGTGTTCTGATGCTTTTTCAGCTGATCTGTTCCAGGTTCTGCAGCAACAAAATCACCATACTGAAATGCTCATAAAACAGCAAGGTTTGTCCCGACTTCCTCAGAGAGAAATTTCAGTATTTACAGGTGACCCCCTTACCTACAGATCCTTCATAAGAGCCTTTGAGCATGCCATTGAGAACCAAACGGATAGCCAACAAGATCGTTTGTATTATCTAGAACAGTTCACAGGCGGAGAACCGCTAGAACTTGTACGTAGTTGTGAGCACATGAAGCCAGACAGAGCTTATAGAGAAGCAAGAGTTTTGCTTGATCGACACTATGGAGATGAGTTAACCATTTCCACAGCATATATCAAAAAGGCTATGGAATGGCCTCAAATAAAACCAGAAGACAGAAAGGGGCTGAATACATTTGCATTATTTCTGATTGGATGTTCCAACACATTGAACGATGTGGACTACATGTGTGAAATGAACAACCCAACAAACATGAAAAGCATATTGTGCAAACTTCCATATAAACTGAAAGAAAAGTGGAGAAGTCATGCTTACAATTTTAAAGAAAGAAAAGGAACACCAGCCAAATTTCCTGATCTTGTAGAGTTCATCTACCAACAAGCAAAGATTGCCAATGATCCGTTATTTGGAGATATTCTTGATGCCACTCCAGGTAGTCAGAGTGGTGCACAAAAGAAATTTGACCAAGTTAAAGGCCTTTCAAAGAGAAGCAGTTTTGCTGTGAATATATCTCCTGCTGAAAAGGATGCAACAAAGAGTCAACAGGATGAAACTTCTTCATTCAAAACAGTCAGTGCTTTTCAAAGCCCATGTCTTTATTGTAAGAACAGCCATGCTTTGAGTGTTTGCAACAAAATTAAAGAAAAGCCTTCGAAAGACAGAATACAGTTTTTGAAATCACAAGGTCTTTGTTTTGGGTGTCTAACTGCAGGTCATCTATATAAAGACTGTAGAAAAAAGGCCTCATGTTCTGACTGTTGTCTTAAGCACCCCACTATTCTACATGTGTTGAAGCAGGACGTTGTGTCAGAAGAAAACAATGTGGATGACAACCCACAAAACACAAGTGAAGTTTCAAGTGCTCTTGTGTCTGCTGGTTGTAAAGGTGAAGTCACTGGGGCCGGAGAAAATGAATGCATACTTCCCATTGTACCTGTACAAATAAGACACAAGAAAAACAGGAAGATCATTAAGACTTATGCATTCCTGGATCAAGGTAGCACAGCAACCTTTTGCACCGAGGATCTTGCGAATAAGTTAAATATTCGTGGGAAAAAGAAAGAAATCCTTCTTCGCACCATGGCACAGGAACAGAAAGTCTGTAGTTATGTTCTTACAGATTTAGAGGTCTGTGGTCTCGATGAAGAAGACTTCATCACGCTGCCAGATGTGTACACTCAACCAGACATCCCTGCAACAAGAAGTAATATACCAAAAGAGCAAGATTTGGAGAGATGGCCTTACCTGAACCAAGTTCATCTTCCCAGACTAGAGTCAAATATTGGACTTCTCATTGGAGCTAATGCTCACCAGGCTATGGAGCCATGGAAGATCATCAACAGCCAGAATGATGGACCATATGCTGTGAAAACAGCTCTGGGCTGGGTGGTAAATGGACCAGTCAGCAGATGTCAAGTTATGGACTTATGTGTCACTAAAAAACAAGATTTTCTTGTCAATCGTATATCTGTATTGAACATTGAAGACATGCTGGTGAAGCATTACAATGCAGATTTCCCAGAGCAACAGTATGAGGACAAACAAGAACCATCTCAGCAGGATAAGCAGTTCATGCATGCTGTAACTACACCAGCACAGCTCACAGATGGTCATTATTGCATCAAGCTGCCTCTGAAAGATGACATGAGACCCCTTCCGGCACCAGAGACGGATGAAGAAAAAGACAGAGTCCCAACACCTCCCTCTCCTCCCAAGAAGAAAAAGAGTGAAACAAAGAAACGTTTTGCCAACTCAGATGAAGACAACCCTGTTCATATGAAAAAACACAAAAAGGAGAAGGCAAAGGAGGCAGGAAAGCATAAAGACAAAAGAAAAAAGGGAAAGAAAAAGAAAGCAAAGAAGGATGCTAGTGGCTCAACCAATCTGTTTGAAAAGTTTTTGCTAAACTGTGAAACTAAAGATCGAGCTCCTCGCAGGTCACCAACTCATCCACCTGCTGTAGAGAAAAGCAGCAGCAAGCCCACAAAGTTAACAGGAAAGAGTGAAAAGTTTTCCAAGCCTGTTAAGAAGTCTGCTACACAGAAACCAGACCACGAGAAGACAGAGAGGACCAAGCAACAAGAGGCTTCCAGACTGGACCATAGTTCTGGCTTTAGCCTGGACAGTGATGAGCGAGAAGAGGAATGCACGGGAAAAGCAAGACCTACAGATGATTTCAGAGAACGAAAGGAGAGGCCTGAGGACGTGCAGCATCCAAGCTGGGAGAAGAAAATATCAGCTGATGATAGGAGGAAGAGGAGAGAGGACAGTGAGCTTAGACTCTATGTGGTCTGTGATGAAGATCAGGAGCCACCATAGAGCTCTGATAAATCTGACAAGAGTCAAGCCACTTTGAGTCTTGGAATGGACCTCAACATGGACTGGATGACTCTGGACGACTTCCAGACGCATCTGAATGGAGAATAAAATTTTTCATTAAGAGACTGTTTTGTAACCAAATTAAGCAAGCTTTTGTTTGATAAGTTACTGAAATATGTATGGCTCCAATTTAAGTTGAGTTAATAATTGATATGTTAATACATAGTCAATTAGGGGCCGGAAAATGTAGGAGCCATATAAAGGATTTAAGTTTAAAAGAAATGTTTATTTTGTTGCCTGAATTGATTCTGTGAGTTACAGCCAGGTTCTATTGTTTGAAGAAAAATAAGCATTTGGAATTGTATGCTGTTGAAGCTTATGACGTGGTGCCTTCTGATTGGCTGTTGAAATGGGTATAAATAGGACGTAAGCATTCGTTTATTTAGTAGAAGTCTGGCACCCGAAGAGTAACACAGTCTTTTGATCGTCACTTTCTATTTGTTTTGAATCTGTATGCCTTTTTTGTGTATCGCTTTTTATTAAGTTCAGTAAAGACACAAATACAAGCCCAAAACCAGAAAAGTTGGCACGTTGTGGAAATCGCAAATAAAAACAGAATACAATGACTTGCAAATCTTTTTCAACCTATATTCAATTGAACACACTGCAAAGACCACATACTTAACGTTCGAACTGGTAAACTTTGTTATTTTTTGCAATTATTAGCTCATTTGGAATTTGATGCCTGCAACATGTTTCAAAAAAGCTGGCACAAGTGACAAAGAAGACAGAGAAATTTGAGGAATGCTCATCAAACACTTATTTGGAATATCCCACAGGTGAACATGCAAATTGGGAACAGGTGGGTGCCATGATTGGGTATAAAAGCAGCTTCCTTGACATGCTCAGTCATCCACATAGAAGGATGGGGCGAGGGTCACCACTCTGTGAACAAATGCGTGGGCAAATTGTCGAACAGTTCAAGAACAACTTTTCTCAACGAGCTATTGCAAGGAATTTAGGAATTTCACCATCTACGGTCCGTAATATCATCAAAAGGTTCAGAGAATCTGGAGAAATCACTACACGTAAGGGGCAAGGCCGAAAACCAACATTGAATGCCCGTGACCTTCGATCCCTCAGGCGGTACTGCATCAAAAACCGACATCAGTGTGTAAAAGATATCACCACATGGGCTCAGGAATACTTCAGAAAACCACTGTCAGTAACTACAGTTCGTCGCTACATCTGTAAGTGCAAGTTAAAGCTCTACTATGCAAAGCAAAAGCCATTCATCAACAAGATCCAGAAACGCCGCCGGCTTTGCTGGGCCCGAGCTCATCTGAGATGGACTGATGCAAAGTGGAAAAGTGTTCTGTGGTCTGATGAGTCCACATTTCAAATTGTCTTTGGAAACTGTGGACGTCGTGTCTTACGGACCAAAGAGGAAAAGAACCATCAGGACTGTTATAGGCGCAAAGTTCAAAAGCCAGCATCTGTGATGGTATGGGGGTGCATTAGTGCCCAAGGCATGGGTAACTTACACATCTGTGAAGGCACCATTAATGCTGAAAGGTACATACAGGTTTTGGAGCAACATATGCTGCCATCCAAGCGACGTCTTTTTCATGGACGCCCCAGCTTATTTCAGCAAGACAATGCCAAGCCACATTCTGCACGTGTTACAACAGCGTGGCTTCGTAGCAAAAGAGTGCGGGTCCTCCCCTGGCCTGCCTGCAGTCCAGACCTGTCCCCCATTGAAAATGTGTGGCGCATTATGAAACGTAAAATACGACAACGGAGACCCCGGACTGTTGAACAACTTAAGCTGTACATCAAGCAAGAATGGGGAAGAATTCCACCTGAAAAGCTTCAAAAATTGGTCTCCTCAGTTCCCAAACGTTTACTGAGTGTTGTTAAAAGGAAAGGCGATGTAACACAGTGGTAAATATGTCCCTGTGCCAACTTTTTTGCAATGTGTTGCTGCCATTGAATTCTAAGTTAATGGTTATTTGCAAAACAAAATAAAGTTTCTCCGTTCGAACATTAAATATATTGTCTTTGCATTCTATTCAGTTGAATATGGGTTGAAAAAGATTTGCAAGTCATTGTATTCTGTTTTTATTTGCGATTTGCACAACGTGCCAACTTTTCTGGTTTTGGGCTTGTATAATCGCTGGATTCAAGACCTCCTTTTTTGAAGAAATGTGTCGCGTATGAAAGAGCTTGAAGGGGCTAGATTAGTGAGAGCTTCTGCACTTACACACATCTTTGATCTAAACTGTTAAAAAGGAAGAAAATAAACGTAAACACAACTTTATTATTTTAAACTGTCAAAACTAAAAGTTCTAACTTGGATCCTTTTGAAGAGTAAACTTTATTAACCAACAAACTAAAATCAGGAGTGAAAGTCAGACATTCTGCTGGTACGTTTTAAAGCTTCTGTCAGAAATATAAGAATAAAAACAGTAAAATAAAAACATGTTAAATGTAAAGTGTCTTCGGTCCGGCGCACAAATGTGACAATAAATTAAACTAAACGTGTTTCTCTCAGGGTCTGTGGGAAAAGATGGATGTGGAGAGAATATAATCAAATAAAAGCAGCGTTCAGTGAAGGAATGCCTGTCGCCCGCCACGCTGCTGCCAAAGATCCCATGGGGTCAGAGTTGGAGATGACTCTCAGCTACTACCACACCAAACTTCAGCTCAGTGTCTGTCAAAGTGACAGAGAGCAGAGGATTACAGAGGAGAGCAGAGGATTAGCTGTGGCAGCCATCTTGAATGCTGTACTCTTTACATGATCACCCACTGCCATAAAAATATAAACCATGAGCATCACATACAGCATTCAAACATAAAAAAAACAGTATAAAATGGGTTTGTAGATATTATTAAATATTACAGTATATGCAATGAGTTTATTTAAGGGAATGTATTATAAATAAAGTTGTGATTATAAATCTAAGCAGCATTTACTGAATTTTGGTTCATTTTAATAGTTTTTGTCAGTGTTTGGTTCAGATGTTGCAGAAATTCAGTTTTTTTATGTTCTTTCTGATTTTTTATTTTTTCTTCTTTCAGCTTCTCCCTGCGTTAGGGGTCGCCACAGCGAACTAGTCGCATGAAGACTTGGCAATCGTTTTTACGCCGGATGCCCTTCCTGACACAACCACAGACCACCGAGCTACCACAGCCCTCTGTGCGGAGCAGAGAACTGACATCTAGGGCGCTGGGGGAGCAGATGGTGTGGGTTAAGGGCCTTGCTCAAGGGCCCAGAGTGGAGCAGATGAGGGTGGAGACAGGTGTGACTGCTTCACTTATCCCACCCACATTTTTTATGTTGTCGGTACCGGGGTTGAACCGGCGACCTTCCGATCACAAGCACACCGCGCCACCACTCCCACACATGTTCGTTCTGATAGATTTGTTTAAAAATAATAAATGGACTAAAAACCAAACATCATAAACTTACTGACAGGTGTTATTCATCGTTTAATATCCAAACATGTTCAGGGGTTTTTGTGTGACAGCATCATAAATTAATAAAGAAAAATGTGTGCGAGTATAAAGTTTTAAACGTAACTTGTGTTTTTCAGACACGTCTTTGAGGAGAACGTCGTTCGTTTCTCTCGCTTTATGCTGACGATGTGTTAATGACCTTAAACAGGATGATTGCTGCTTGTTCTCTTTTCATCATCTCATCTGATCTCAGAGCAGCTCACATCTCAGAAACCTGTGATTATAAGCTTTTTAATCTCCGAGCAGCTAATTAGCAATCAGAAGAAAAACACCCGAGGCTGTTTGCTCCACTTGTCTAATGAAGTGTTGAATTAACAGCAGCCGAGCTGAAACATAAACTGCTTCTGAAACTGATGTAAACATGCCTCCACTTTGAGATAATATGAGCTACATGCTAACTACCTGCTAACTGCACGCTAATTGTTTGCTAATTACATGCTAACTGCATGCTAACTGCACGCTAATTGTTTGCTAATTACATGCTAACTGCATGCTGGTTTGTGTGGTTTAAATATATCTTTCTTCTTCTCTTCAGTTTTTATTCCTTCATAATAAGATTCTGAAGATTTAACGTCTTTGTATGTTCAGGGTCTGAGTCTGGCAATAATTAATTAACTTCCTGTTAATGAAAGGCCAGAAGCTAGCCCCGCCCCCACAGGTACAGGTGAAACAGCATCCAGTGGATTACTTCACAATCAGTTGTTGGGAAGTTAGAAGCTGAAACCTCACCCATGTTATTGTGTGAGTAATCACTTATAATCTTATTTTTTGCGATTGCTGTTTGAATTGATTGTATGAATTAATTTGGTTGAAGAAGGGGCAGATATAAGATTTTTTTCTTCTTCTGCCTCCTTTCATTTCATGTATTTTTGATTTTATATTGTGTTTTTTTGTAAACAGTATTCTTGTGTTTTTAAAAATTGAAATGAATAAATTGCTTGATTGATGTTTCTGTTTACATGTTTATATTTAAGCTCATATTTATGATGAAATGTTGTTTATTCTGCAGGCAGTTGTCCCTGATGACACAGCTGTTTGTTTAGAACCCACACAGCTGGAAACCAGAAGCAAAACAGCAGCTAAAACTGTATTTAGAGTAGCAAAACAAAAACATGAAGCTGAAAATGGCTGAATGATAGCTAAAGTAGCAAAGCAGCAGCTAAAAATACCTAAATGAAGCTGAATAGTAGCTAGAAGTAACAAAACTATAAAGTTAGCAGCATGGCAGCTAAAAATAGCAATGTGTTATTTAAAAACAACACATCAGCTAAAATGAAAACATAGAACATAGCTAAAAGTGACAGAATAGTAGCAAAACTGTGACTACATGGTAAAACAATATCTAAAAGAAGAACACAACAGCTAAAGGTCCAAAGCTGTATCAGGTAAAACATAAAAGTAGCAGAAGCGAAAATGAGAGGCTGACAACGTTCATCAGCGTAAAACACTTTAACCCTTTGTGTCCCTACAGTTTGAACAGTCTTTATTTTGTTCAGCTGCAGTTTGTGGATCCTGCTTGATGTCGGCGTGGAGCGTCGTTCACAAACCGCAGCTGAAGTTTCAGACGGAGTCCAGTGTTTTAGGCTTTCTGCAGGAACTTATTTACAAAAAACACTTAAGAAATAAAGTTCCTGTGTGTGAAGACTCCGTCCAGGATGAAGGTGGTCTTTTCAGATCCAGTGCTGAAGGTACCATGGTCCCTTCTGTTTCCGTGGCAACAGCCGACACCGATGTGCACACCATCAATGGCCCTCATTCACGAAAATGTTCGTATTTTTATCCTAAATTTCTCCTACTTTTGTTCGTACGAAGCGTTCGTACGAACATGCCACGTCAGATTCAACAAAGTCTTCTATCCTGAGGAAACGTGTGTAAATGGGTTGCGTAAATATGATGAATCCCACCTGTTCTAAACAGCTGCGCGTGCACGCGAGAGGTCATTTACATAATTCCCACCCCTCAAAACACCATATAAGGCTACGTTTCCTGCCTCGGAGGCAAAACGTGTTCGTGCATAAAATGACAGCGAAAAGTAAAAAAGGAGAACTCTACCGGTGCGGAGATTGAAGTTCTGCTCTCCTTGATCGAGAAAAGTAAATCTGTCCTTATTAGCAGCGTCACTCATGGGAGTAAATGACCAACTAATGCCAAAGAATGTTTGTTTATAATAAATGTGGACCTTAAAATATACACGTGTACTGGTGGCTAACTGGTTAAAACATTGCACTGTTATCAAGATTTCGTGGGTTTGATTCCCACAAGGTATGCCTATTTTTTTTTCCTTCCTTCTTTAGATTATTTATTCATTACAGATTAAAAAGACTTTATGCTTCATTTCTTGTTGTATTGTAAATAGTTTTCTTGTGTTTTTTAAATCTGGAATGAATTAAAAGGAGAAAAAAAAAACGTTGTCCCATGTGGGACTCGAACCCATAAAGTTCTGCACTGCGACGCAACACTTTACTGATTGAGCTATTTGACAGCTATGACTGCAACAGGAGGAGGTCAACCTAAAGTCTGCGTTACCGAAGTCTGCGTTACCGAGACAAATTAAACTTAAATTAATTCATAATTTAAGTTGGTTTTAGTTTGAGATCTTCATATTAATATTGTAGTGTTAGAAAACGGCATTGATAACAAATTGATTTTAATTTAAATACTTTAATCCGTTAGTCATTATTACATTTAAAAATATAATTCGACTTCAAACAGAACCTATTGTCAAGACCAATTGTGGTGCGTGACTTTTTTAAACTCTAAATATTTTCTAAATAACGAAATATGAAGTTATTAGTGGAGAAATTCCGTCTGGATGACAGCAGACTGACGCTCCTAAAATATACGACAGGTCCGGACCACTCGTAAATTTTGTTCGTATCTGAAAAAAATCGTAGGATACGAAAACATTCTTGAATGCCGCAAATGATCCTAAATCACTCGTACGCACAGTTTAAGAACAAATCTGTGCGTACGAACGGTTCGTGAATGAGGGCAAAGTTAGCAGCTTCCTGAGTGTCAGGGTGGCACTAACAACCAGCAGCTGTTTGTGACGCTGGCTGACGGGGCCTCCTGCCTTTAAGGCCCTGTGGTCCAACAACAGCACCTTTAAAAATTAAATTAAACTGAATGATGTTAAAACCATTCTAATGCATATCACCCACCACTGTTCATGGAGACGTTTTGTCCAGCAGCTCTGGACACGTCTTGCTCACACTACGTACTCGCAGCCGGGCGGCTCATAAATATTTGACCAAAGTAAAGTTCTGGTCCTTCAGCACCACTCCTTCATTTAAGCGAGAGCTGAAGAAGACTCTGTCCTTTCTGTGACGAAGGGGGAGATTTTTCATGAGCGAACAGGTAAACATACCTGCTAACATCTAGCATGTAGCTAACTGCAGGGAAGCTAGCTGCACGCTAACCGTTAGCAGCTGCCTGCACTTGTTTGAAACTGATCCAGGTGGAAAATTAATGTTATGTTTTTTGTATTGATCTTTTTTAAAACATTAAACTTCTTGTTTTTATTTCATCTGTAAATGAACTCTAAAATTTAAAACAATCCTAAATGTTTCCATCACACAGATCCAAACAGTTTTAAAGGTGCATTCCTTCAGTTTAATGATTTATTTTGAAGATTTATAGTCAAATTCAAGCAGCTAATCACCAAAACAAACAATGCCACGACTCAATCATTTTACAGAAGCTGAGCTGAAACTCTCTGTGGTAGTAGTTGAGAATCCTCCCCAGCACACACACTGAGGGCGAACAGCTCCAAGATTTGACTCTGAATTTATTTTATAATTTCATAAAAGCTGAGCTGTTGTCGTGATAGCTGTGACTGAATAAATCCACAAACTGAGTTCTTGAGTTTTATTTCAGAAGCATCGAACGCATCAGCGTCGTAAATATTCACAGACGAGCCGTTAATCAGAATCGAACGTTTAACCCCTTCAAGGCTTCAGTCAGGTCAAAGGTCAACGGAGCAGACTGACAGAAACCAGAGTTCAACCCATCAGACAGCTGAAAGCATCTTTGGAGTTCAGTCACATGACAAACTCTAGTGCTGCGTTCAGGTCCTGTGGGAAACCAGAGTTTTATTCAAACCTTTGAGTTTTACTTTGTGTTAATACTCTGAATCATTCTTTATATTTTATAATCAGATTGTTTTAAGTAAAGTTGTCCATCTGGCATCTTTTGAAATCTAACTCAGCTGCTTTCAGGGTCTGCGCTTCAGTTTCAGCAGGCTCCGTGTCCCCTCAAGGCAGCATTAATGCAACACAACAACAAAAATATAATCCTCCATTTAAAGTGCATTTTCAGGCTGAGCTCGTTTAAAAAGCTCATTTTTACACAACAAGAGTTTAAACGAACAAAAAGGAAAACTTCTCTGCAGTTATTGCACAAACTCAAGTGACAGGAAATGGTAGGATGCATTTCTGCTTTCAAGTTTTCAAAATAAAAGCGTGTCCACAGTGGAGGACATGTCCACGAGTGAAAGACACCGAGAACAGAAAAATACAGAAATTACAGTTAAAACACAACAATAACAATGAATAAACAGTTTATTCAACAATAAACTGCAGATTGAAACATTTTACAGCTGCTTTTAATAAAACTCAAACTGCCTGTGAAGTCCTGATCTGTGACATCTTCACATGAGATTAAACTAAAAACAGTTTGAATCCTGCGGAGCAGGAGGAACAAACAATAAATGTGCTTTTGACTCGATAACATGAGGAGTGTCTGCTGGGGAGGAGGAGGAGGAGGAGGAGGAGGAGGAGGA
>JBBPBX010046923.1:0-26381 GCA_038048925.1 Garcialebias charrua | reverse complement strand
AAATTAAAGAAATCCCCACATGGTCGCCATTTGCCGTCTGCCTTGGGCACCATGTGGAGGGGGGAGGCCCACGGACTGTTTGAGCGTTGCACGATGCCTAAACGCTCCATGTTAGCAAACTCTTCCTGTGCTATTGCTAGCTTAGTAGCATCGAGGCGGCGTGCACGTGCGAACACCGGGGGGCCCGTTGTGGGAATATAATGTTCGACCCCATGTTTTGTGTTTGTGTTTGCAAAATCAGGAACAGTCAGCGAGGGGAATTCAGACAATAAACGCTGAAACACATTACCCGAAGCTAAAAAGTTAGCATGCATTAAAGGCCCAGCTCCTCGCGTCTCACAAGGCAGTGACGAAAAAGACACAGCGTCGATCAAACGTCTGTTAGCTAAATCAACCAGGAGCCCGTGAGCACAAAGAAAATCAGCCCCTAAAATAGGGACTGAGCTAGCAGCTACCACAAAGTTCCACTGGAAGTCCCGTTCATGGAAACGAACAGTCACCAACCTTTCGCCAAACGTCTTGATGGGATAGCCGTTAGCCGCGGTTAGCTGCGGCCCGCAGCCTTCTGCCAACCTGTCGGAGCCAGTCGGGGGAACGAGGCTCTTCTGCGAGCCGGAGTCCACCAGGAACCGCCTCCCCGACCTCGAGTCTTCAATGAAAAGCAGCCTTTCCTTGTCGCCAACGGCCGCGACTGCTAGCGGGCGCTGGCGTTCTCGTTTCCCTGCGGCTTGAAACTGCACGGTGGGATGCATCGTCGTGCTTTGGCGCCAAAACGCTGGTGGTAGAAACAAAAGGCGGCTCCTGTCCGCCTGCGAGTAGCGACTCCTGCTACGACCGCTGGCTCGTCCGGCGCTGAGGGCATTGCTTGAAGCTCGGGCGCTGCTGGAGATCCGGGGACCGCCGCCTGGACCGCGAAAGTCCTCGCAGCCAGCAGGATGCGGTCGGCTTCGCGGGCCAGCGAGCGGTAATCCTTCTGCTGCAGAAACGAGGAGTTGGCCAGGGCGGTGCGCACTGGAGCCGGGAGCCGGCGGAGGAAGAGGTGGAGAAAAAGAAACTCACAGTCTGTTGATCCTCTCAAAGACAACATGCCTTCCATGAGCTCGAGAGCTGTGCCGTCGCCCAAATCGGAGAGGGAAAACAGTTTCTCGGCGCGCTCCGCGTCTGAGAGTGTGTAACGCTGCAGAAGGAGTTCTTTGAGGGCGTCGTATTTTCCTTGTGCAGGAGGGTCTTGTAGCAGGCTCATTACCCGCTGGGTTGACAATGGGTCCAGTGAAGCGACCACATGGTGGTATTTGGTGTCGTCTGCAGAGATCCCGCGAAGAGCGAACTGTGATTCAATGTGGGCGAACCACGACTGAGGCGCGTGCAGCCAGAAGTCCGGGATTTTAACGGCCACCGCAAAAGCGAGCGGGGCCGCCGGTGGAGGTTCCACAACCGCGGACAGCTGAGGAGAGCTGGCTGGACCTTCAGATGTCGTCATATTCAGTTCACGAGGGTCACCAGTGTAGGAGGTGGTGAAGAGACGACACAGGAGACAGGCTGCAGAACTTCACTTTTAATCAACTCCTACTAAACTGGCGGGAAAACACCCAACACCGCCTTATATACTCAATACAACATCCGGTCCTCTGGACCTTTCACAATAAAACATCCTGTAATGCCTTCGGTCCACTGGGTGTGAGTAGAGCCCCCTAGTGGTCCACCACAATGGTCCTCCTTGATCATGTGAGCAGCTGGTTTCGGCTGTCATCAGCCAACTGGTTGATCCACTGTGAGAGGGTGCTATTTATAAGACTGAGCTGAATACAGCAGCTCAGACTGAGGAAGTCTTTCGGTCGAAAGACAAAACGTTTCTACATTTTTTTGTTTTATTTTATTTTTTGAATGACCAGAGGACCAGACTTAGCTTTTTTAGATTTTTCTACCTGGATTATTGAGCATGCATCAGGGTCGTTGGTAATTTTTACTAGAGCTGTTCTGGTGCTATGGTGGGGGCGAAAACCAGATTGAAACTCTTTATAAATGTTGTTGTTGGACAGGTGTGAGTGAAGTTGACTAGCAACAGTTTTTTCAAGGATCTTGGAGATGAAGGGCAAATTGGAGATCGGACGAAGATTACTGAAGTTGGTGAAGTCAAGACCTGGTTTCTTGATGATGGGATGATGGCAGCAGATTTGAAGGCTGTGGGAACAATGCCAGAGGTCAGGGAGGAGTGGATGATATTAGTGATGATAGGGAGCAGAGACGGGAGACGGGATTTAACAAAAACTGTGGGAAATGGGTCAAGTTGACAGGATGAGGACTTGGACTTGCTGATAATGTCAGCAATGTCATCAGC
Source organism: Garcialebias charrua (assembly GCA_038048925.1). NCBI lineage: Eukaryota > Metazoa > Chordata > Actinopteri > Cyprinodontiformes > Rivulidae > Garcialebias > Garcialebias charrua. The sequence continues at coordinate 24,043 of JBBPBX010046923.1, read as the reverse complement.
AGAGGGGAGGGAGAAGACAGAGAAAGGGAGGGGGGAGTTCAACAAGGATGCTGGGGGCAGTATTTGGACCAAGGTGTTTATGAATTGAAATAATATTTTCTGTGAAGTACGGTAAGTCATATATTTTCATTGAAATATGACATCAGGGAGTTGCAAAATTCTGTGGAAACCATGTGAGAGGGTAGAGAGTTAGGAGATGAGACAGAACGGTGAAGGAGAGAGAACAATGGCCCTCATGCACGAAAATGTTCGTATTTTTATCCTAAATTTCTCCTACTTTTGTTCGTACGAAGCGTTCGTACGAACATGCCACGTCAGATTCAACAAAGTCTTCTATCCTGAGGAAACGTGTGTAAATGGGTTGCGTAAATATGATGAATCCCACCTGTTCTAAACAGCTGCGCGTGCACGCGGAGAGGTCATTTACATAATTCCCACCCCTCAAAACACCATATAAGGCCACGTTTCCTGCCTTCTGACAGCAGGAAGTGTCCATTCATTCAAACTCAAGAAGTAAAAGGAGGAACTTCACGCGTTCGGAGATCTGCTCTCAGTCGCGCTGTGGACAATACTGTAAATGCCACGCTGCAAGACGCGTGCCAACATGTTTTGCAGCACAAATGATGCGCGCACCTCCTGATCATCGCGCACCTCTGATCATCGCGCACCTCTGATCATCGCGCACATCCTGATCATCGCGCACATCCTGATCATCGCGCACATCCTGATCATCGCGCACCTCCTGGTCATCGCGCACCTCCTGGTCAGCGCGCAACCACCACATTCTGCAGGTTATATTTCGAATCAGATATAATAATCTATTGCTCCGATGGTGTTTGGCACAAGATCAGTCTTAATTCGTACTTGTTCTGCGGCGGTGTATGGGGATTTTATGTACCTGGGTGTTAATATGAGGAGCGGCTTTGATGACCAAGGGGAGCGCACGGCCTGCGCGACACACCAGACAAATTAAACTTAAAATTATAATTCTAATTCAAACAGAATAACCTATTGTCAAGAATAATTATGGTGCGTGATTTTTTTAAACCCAAAATATTTTCTAAATAACGAAATATGAAGTTATTCGTGGAGAAGATCCGTCTGGATGACAGCAGACTGACGCTCCTAAATTATACGACAGGTCCGGACCACTCGTAAATTTTGTTCGTATCTGAATAAATTCGTAGGATACGAAAACATTGTTGGATGCCACAAATGATCCTAAATCACTCGTACGCACAGTTTAAGAACAAATCTGTGCGTACGAACGGTTCGTGCATGAGGGCCAATGTCTTTGAATTACCAACATTGGAACTGATGATGTCAGAGAAGTAGCTGGATTTGGCTTGAGAAATACTGTTCTTGTAATGGATGAGGTGGTTTGCATAAAGTTCTTTGTGAATTGTGAGACCGGATTTTTTATAAAGACGCTCTAGCCGCCGACCTTTTGTTTTCAGGGAGCAGAGTTCTGGAGTGAACCAGGGTGCAGAGTTGGAGAAGGAAACAGTCTGAGTTTTCAGAGGAGCAACAGTTAAGGATGATGGTGAGGCTGGTGTTGTATAATGTGACAAGATCATCTGGGTTGGAGGAGTTGAAGGTGAAGAAGGTATTATTAAAATGAGATAAAAGAGTGTCATGGTTGATATTCTTGATATTACGGAAGGAAAGAGTACGTTGAGGTTTCTCTGAGGAAAATTTAAGTTTGACATTAAATGAAATCATCAGGTGATCAGTAAATGGAAATTCATCAGAAGAACAGTTAAGAGGAGAAAGTCCGGAGCAGCAGGGTAAGTCCAAATTGTGGCCCTTTATGTGAGTTGGAAAGTTGATGAACTGTTGGAAGCCACAGCTATCCAGGCAGGATGTGAAGTCTCTGGTGAGGGGGTTGTTGTCTTCATCCATATGTAAGTTGAAATCTCCCAGCAGGATAATGTTGGGTGAAAGAGCTGTTAAGCCGGGTTCCCACTGAACGCGTCTTGAGCATCAAAAATGCTCCTAACGCACTGTGTTTGCTGCTTGTCACCAGATGTCTGTTCACATCGAACGCGTCTGAAGACGCGCAGTGGGAGGAGCGTCTTGGTCCTTTTCCGGTCGGGTTTGTTTTGTTTCTTGTACATAAAATCAGCTGTTCGTGAGCCTCGTTACTACTTGAGTGGGTTTTCTAGGAGCCGAACTGCAGCTCCGAAAGTCTTTGTTGAGATTTAAACATTTTTTTATGTTTGGGGTGATCGTACGTTCGAGCGGACAGCGGCAACTGTAAAAATGCCAAGTTTCTTACCGGAGGCTGGTTTCTTCATGGAGGCTCGTTGGACTAAGTTTGAAAAGTCCAAAAAAAAAGTCCCGTTGTCGTTGCATCATCACATAGCAGAGGCTCTCCCGATTGGTTGCTGCGACGCGGCGAGCTGCCAAAGTTCAAATATTTGAACTCCGGCGGCGGCTGCTTTTGGACGCGTCCCGTGTGCGGAAAAGAACTGCTGCGCTGCTCGAACTGCTCAAAATGTGCTGCGTCACGCTTCGCCGCTCCTTGCCGCTCCTCCACATAGACTTTCAATGTAAACCGGCTGCTTCCGCTGCCCGAAACGCGTTTGGTGGGTAGCCGGCATTAGATGGGCGATTAGAGCAGCAAAGTCATTCATGAAGGAGTTGTTTACTTTTGGCGGGCGGTAGAATGTGGCAACAACGTGGGGGTAGGGCCGGAGAGTAGACTCACACTGTGCTCAAAGGAGGGGGAGGGATGTGTGAACCGGCGTGACCTTTCAGTTCTCGCAGTGAATTATTGCGAGACCTCCTCTGCGGCCCAACTCGTGGGATTTGGTGATGTAAACAAACCCTGGTGGGGCAGACTCATTCAGATGAAAAAAGTAATTTTGTTGTTGCCACGTTTCTGTTAAACAGATGAAATCTAGCTTACGGTCAGATACTAGATCCTGAATAAGCTGACCTTTGCCCGTGAGGGAGCGAACGTTCAGAAGTCCAAACTTTACGGAGGAGGAGGAGGCGGAGGCAGAGGTAGGGACTGGAGCGTTAGCTGACCGAGCTATGTTGGCTAACGTGCTGCTACTGTTAACGGCCAGAGCATTGCTGAGTGAAGAATGGCGAGAGTCAGACCAGATGGTGTTTATGGGATTAGCTCAGCGTTGAGTCGACTGCGCGAGAGCCCCGGTGAATGTATCTCCGACGAGGATGGAAGTCAATTTCCTGAAGAGGGAGCACAGGCGGGACGGCCGGTAGAAAGCGAACACGAAGGAGCTCGACGGCTGAATAGTGAAGAAGGCCAGATGCTGGGCGGTGGTGGATGATCAGCAGGAGAGTCCAAACCAGAGCGGGCATGTAAATCCAAGTAAAATCCATGTTTGATGATGAGTAGAAATGCCCAGGCAAGGATCGGTGAAAAAACAGCAGAAAGTACTGAATAAAACAAAAACAAGAAAAAAGTACGACGAGCAGCGGCAGCCAGGATGCGCCAGTGTTCACTCACCGGAAGAGTGTATGTACTTCATCTTCAGTGGTCCAGCGATTTCCTTCAGTGGTCCAGAGTTTGCATTCAGTTGTCTAGAGTTCTCCTTGGTCCAGAGTTCACATACTGTGGTCAGGCGTTTTCCTTCAGTGGTCCAGATTTCGCCTTTAGTGGTGCAGAGTTCACCTTCAGTGGTCCAGAGTTCACCTACAGTGGTCCAGTGTTCTCCTTCAGTGGTGCAGAGTTCACCTTCAGTGGTCCAGAGTTCACCTTCAGTGGTCCAGACTTCTCCTTCAGTGGTCCAGAGTTCACCTTCAGTGGTGCAGAGTTCACCTTCAGTGGTCCAGACTTCTCCTTCAGTGGTCCAGAGTTCACCTTCAGTGGTCCAGAGTTCACCTACAGTGGTCCAGCGTTCTCCTTCAGTGGTGCAGAGTTCACCTACAGTGGTGCAGAGTTCACCTACAGTGGTGCAGAGTTCACCTTCAGTGGTCCAGCGTTCTCCTTCAGTGGTGCAGAGTTCACCTTCAGTGGTCCAGAGTTCACCTTCAGTGGTCCAGAGTTCACCTACAGTGGTCCAGCGTTCTCCTTCAGTGGTCCAGACTTCTCCTTCAGTGGTGCAGAGTTCACCTACAGTGGTTCAGAGTTCACATTCAGTGGTCTAGAATTCAATTTCAATTCAGTTTATTTATGTAGTTCCAAATCACATCAAAGTTGTCTCAGGGCACTTTACAGGAACATTCACATAGAAAAACCAATTACCGGTAGTAAAATTCTCTATATGAATCCAGCAGACAAGTTGAATCTTGGCTTGCAGTCTCCCATCCTGAGCAAGCACAGTGGCAACAGTGAAAAGAAAAACTTTTAACAGGAAGAAACCTCTAAAAGAACCAGGCTCAGGACAAGCTCCTCTGAAAAGTCTGTGGAATTCCTCAGTAGAAGATTTGGGAGGGTGCCCAGATAGCAAACGGATTCCGGACCGGATCTGTTCCGGATCTACCGTAGGATCCGAAATGGATGCTTAAAACGGATCCGGATCGGAGTCCACTTGCACACCTGATCGGATCCGGATCACAGATCCAGATCGGATATGGCCCGGACCCTATCCGGATCCGCTCATTAAAGAGGGTTTTTGTGCACATCCGGCCCGGATCCGTTTTGGACCCGTTTATGGAATGCTTCGTCCGGCTCGGATCCGTTTTGGATCCGTTCATGGAACGCTTCATCCAGACCGGATCCGTTTTGGACCCGTTTATGATACTCATATCGAAGGCGGACTAATTTGGTCCAGAACCTTTATTTATCATGAATTGAGAGACGTAGCTAAAAACTTGTATACCAGCTCCAATAAGACTCCATTCATCTAACCAGTTTAACATTGAACACATGAAAATAATTTATCGTGAAGCTGCAAAAGACCTAAAATTGGGTTCTGAGTAAATTTACAGTTTTGAGGCTGCACAATGGCACTGTTGGTAGTACTGTTTCAGGTGTTAAAATCCCAGCCAGATGTCTTTCTGCATGTGTTTGCATGTTCTCCGTGTACATGCATGGGTTCTCTGGGTACTTCATCTCGTCTGTTATCCACAAACCATGCTGTACTGTTCTCCCTACTCTATACCAGGACAAAACGAAGCCCCTTTTTTTCATTTAACAAGACTTTAAAGTTTTCACTTTTATAACCCAGGAAAGTTAGTTAACAGAGCTCAAAAATTTAAGTACAAGATGAGACATTTTTAAAGGTAACAAAACTCAATTTTTATTAGTTTGTTGTCGACATGAGACAAAACAAGCGTATACATACTGTACCATAAACATGTACATTACTTTATTTCCAAGCGGCTAGCTAACACAGTACCCCAAACAATTATCAAAAAACACATAAAATACTGCACAGTACCCTGATGCCTGAGCTAGTGTGTGAGGCTGAGAGGTTCCGGCTAGAAATAGTCGGACTCACCTCAACGCATGGCTCTGGCTCTGGAACCAGTTTCCTTGAGAGGGGTTGGACACTCTTCCACTCTGGAGTTGCCCCTGGTGAGAGGCGCCGAGCAGGAGTGGGCATACTTGTTGCCCCCCATCTTGGTGCCTGTACGTTGGGGTTCACCCCGGTGAACGAGAGGGTAGCCTCCCTTCGCCTACGTGTGGGGGGACGGGCTCTGACTGTTGTTTGTGCCTATGCGCCAAACGGCAGCGCAGATTACCCACCCTTTTTGGAGTCCTTGGAGGGGGTATTGGAGGGTGCGCCTCCTGGGGACTCCCTTGTTCTGCTGGGGGACTTCAACGCTCACGTGGGCAATGACAGTGAGACCTGGAGGGGTGTGGTTGGGAGGAACGGCCCCCCTGATCTGAACCCGAGTGGTGTTCTGTTGTTGGACTTCTGTGCTCGTCATGGATTGTCCATAACGAACACCATGTTCAGGCATAAGGGTGTCCATATGTGCTCTTGGCACCAGGACACCCTAGGTCGTAGTTCGATGATCGACTTTGTTGTCGTCTCATCTGATCTGCGGCCGCATGTCTTGGACACTCGGGTGAAGAGAGGGGCGGAGCTGTCAACTGACCACTACCTGGTGATGAGTTGGCTCCGATGGTGGGGGAGGATGCCGGTCAGACCTGGCAGGCCCAAACGTATTGTGAGGGTCTGCTGGGAACGTCTGGCAGAGTCTCCCGTAAGACGGAGCTTTAACTCCCACCTCCGGGAGAGCTTTGAACACGTTCCGAGGGAGGCGGGGGACATTGAGCCCGAGTGGGCCATGTTCCGCGCCTCTATTGTCGAGGCAGCTTATCGGAGTTGTGGCCGCAAGGTTGTTGGTGCCTGTCGTGGTGGCAACCCTCGAACCCGGTGGTGGACACCGGCGGTGAGGGATGCTGTCAAGCTGAAGAAGGAGTCCTATTGGGCCTTTTTGGCCTGTGGGACCCCGGAAGCAGCAGATAGGTACCGGCAGTCCAAGCGGCATGCGGCTCGGGTGGTTGCTGAGGCAAAAACTCGGGCGTGGGAGGAGTTCGGAGAGGCCATGGAGAATGACTTCCGTACGGCTTCGAGGCGATTCTGGTCCACCATCCGGCGTCTCAGGGGGGGAAAGCGGTACGCGACCAACACCATTTATGGTGGGGATGGCGTGCTGTTGACCTCAACTCGGGATGTTGTGAGTCGGTGGGCGGAATACTTCGAAGACCTCCTCAATCCTACTGGCACGTCTTCCACTGAGGAAGCGGAGCCTGGGGATTTTGGGTCGGGCTCTCCAATCTCTGGTGCTGAGGTCGCCAAGGTGGTTAAAAAGCTCCGTGGTGGCAGGGCTCCGGGGGTGGATGAGATTCGTCCTGAGTTCCTTAGGGCTCTGGATGTTGTGGGGTTGTGTTGGCTTACGCGACTCTGCAATATCGCGTGGACATCGGGGGCAGTTCCCTTGGATTGGCAGACTGGGGTGGTGGTTCCCCTATTCAAAAAGGGGGACCGTAGGGTGTGTTCCAACTATAGGGGGATCACACTCTTAAGCCTCCCTGGTAAGGTCTATTCAGGGGTTCTGGAGAGGAGGGTCCGTCGGATAGTCGAACCTCGGATTCAGGAGGAGCAGTGTGGTTTTCGTCCTGGTCGTGGAACACTGGACCAGCTCTACACCCTCAGCAGGGTCCTGGAGGGTGCGTGGGAGTTTGCCCAACCAGTTTACATGTGCTTTGTGGACTTGGAGAAGGCATTCGACCGCGTCCCTCGGGGGGTTCTGTGGGGGGTACTCCGGGAGTATGGGGTACCAGGCCCTTTGATATGGGCTGTTAGGTCCCTGTACGACCGGTGTCAGAGCATGGTCCGCATCGCTGGCAGTAAGTCAGGCTCGTTTCCGGTGAGAGTTGGACTCCGCCAAGGTTGCCCTTTGTCACCGATTCTGTTCATAACTTTTATGGACAGAATTTCTAGGCGCAGCCAAGGTGTTGAGAGGATCCGTTTTGGTGGCCTTAGAATCGCTTCTCTGTTTTTTGCAGATGATGTGGTCCTATTGGCTTCATCAGATCGTGATCTACAGCTTTCGCTGGAGCGGTTTGCAGCTGAATGTGATGCGGCCGGGATGAGGATCAGTTCCTCCAAATCCGAGGCCATGGTCTTGAGCCGGAAAAGGGTAGCATGCCTTCTCCGGGTCGGGGAGGAGGTCCTGCCCCAAGTGGAGGAGTTTAAGTATCTCGGGGTCTTGTTCACGAATGAGGGAAAACTGGAGCGTGAGATCGATAGGCGGATAGGTGCAGCGTCCGCAGTGAAGCGGGCGCTGTACCGGTCTGTCGTGGTGAAGAGAGAGCTGAGTCAAAAGGCAAAGCTCTCAATTTACCGATCGATCTACGTTCCCACCCTCATCTATGGTCATGAGCTTTGGGTTATGACCGAAAGAACGAGATCTCGGATACAAGCGGCTGAAATGAGTTTTCTCCGCAGGGTGTCTGGACTCTCCCTTAGAGATAGGGTGAGAAGCTCAGTCATCCGGGAGGGACTCGGAGTAGAGCCGCTGCTTCTCCACATCGAGAGGAGCCAGTTGAGGTGGCTCGGGCATCTGGTTAGGATGCCTCCTGGACGCCTCCCTGGTGAGGTGTTCCGGGCATGTCCCACCGGGAGGAGACCCAGAGGAAGACCCAGGACACGCTGGAGGGACTATGTTTCTCGGCTGGCCTGGGAACGCCTTGGGATTCCCCCAGAGGAGCTGCTCCAAGTGGCTGGGGAGAGGGAAGTCTGGGCCTCCCTACTTAGGCTGCTACCCCCGCGACCCGACCCCGGATAAGTGGAAGATAATGGATGGATGGATGGACCCTGATGCATGCTTCAATAATCCAGGTAGAAAAATCTAAAAAAGCTAAGTCTGGTCCTCTGGACATTCAAAAAACAAAACAAAACAAAGCAAAAAAATTGTAGAAACGTTTCGTCTTTCGTCCGAAAGACTTCCTCAGTCTGAGTTGCTGTATTCAGCTCAGTCCTATAAATAGCACCCTCTCACAGTGGAGCAACCAGTTGGCTGATGACAGCCGAAACCAGCTTGCTAATGGTCCTCCTTGATCATTTGAGCAGCTGGTTTCGGCTGGACACTTCTCAAAGAGCAGCAGCTGTTAACATCAAACAGCAGCAAATCAGCAGCAACTCACATCCATCCATCAGCAGCAGCAGCTATTGACATGAATCAGCACCAAATTAGCATAAAATCACATCCATCAGAAACATGTTGCAACCATCATGTTTTTGAAACCAGTGCCTTGGTGTGCAGTCCATGTGCATGAAAAAGAAGTCCATGAACTCTAAAAAAGCTAGAAGCAGCAGAAAAAGGAAACAAGGAAACAAAATGTCCTTACTTTGACTGAAGTGTAGGTAGACACTGATGTTTTTCTCAAGTTCAAACCTGGATCACATGGAACTGCTTAGCCAGTGCTCAACAATGAATGATGGGAGCATTTTAGGCCAGGTGTGAGTTTAGGTGTGTGGTCCTGATGTGAACAGTTCTGTCCATCAGAAAAGGTGTTTTTTGTTTGTTTTTGCAGCAGTCATAGAGGCAGAAGGTGTTGACACACAGGTGATGGATGGGGGCAGCTGGCAGGACACCAGAGACAGGCAGGACTGACGTCCAGGACGACAGAGGCAGGCAGGACAGACGTCCATCCATGAAGAAAGTCCACGATGTGGGCTGTGTAGAAATTACAGCAACACAAAAATGAACATGTGCACTTTCAGCTGGACAATGAACTGCAAAGACAACATGAAAAACAGACAGAGAACAACTTCTACTCACTGTTGGTGTTGACAAACTGATGGGACAGCAGCGAAGCTAGGCAGCAGGCAGGACGACAGAGGCAAGACAGAGTGAACACTTGTTCATCCACGAGGAAAGTCCACGATGTGAGCTGTGTATAAATAATGAAAGAGATTATCAGAATCAAATGCTTTATAACAGTTTGACTTTATTATTTAATGTCCTTTTCTAATAGTTTTATTTCAGTAAATCCATTCAAACAGTGAAACTTGTATATTATATTAATTCATTACACACAGACTGATATATTTCAAATGTTTATTTCTTTTAATGTTGATGGTTTTAACTGATAACTAATGAAAACCCTAAATTCAGTATCTCAGAAAATTGGGATATTGCTTAGACCACTGGGGGGAAAAAATAGGATTTTTAGAAATGTTGGCCAACTAAAAAGTATGAACATGAAAAGTATGAGCATGTACAGCATCAATACTTAGTTAAGATTCCTTTTGTCTGGATTACTGCAGCAATGCGTCGTGGCATTGAGTCGATCGGTCTGTGCCACTGCTCAGGTGTTATGAGCCCAGGTTATTCTAGCAGATTTAATTTTCCAACAGGACTTGGCACCTGCACATAGTGCCAAAGCTACAAATACCTGGTTTAAGGACCATGGTATCCCTGTTCTTAACTGACCAGCAAACTTGCCTGACCGTAACCCCACAGAAAATCTATGGAGTATTGTGAAGAAGATGCGATACACCAGACCCAACTATTCAGAAGAGCTGAAGGTCACTATCAGAGCAACCTGGGCTCTCATAACACCTGAGCAGTGACACAGACTGATGGACTCCATGCCACGCCGCATTACTGCATTAATCCAGGCAAAAGGAGCAACAACTAAGTATTGATGCTGTAAATGCTCATACTTTTCATGTTCATACTTTTAAGTTGGTCAACATTTCTAAAAATCTTTATTTTATTTTTTTATTGTTCTTAAGTAATATTCTAATTTTCTGAGATATCGAATTTAGGGTTTTCATTAGTTGTCAGTTGTAATCATCAACATTAGAAGAAATAAACATTTGAAATATATCAGTCTGTGTGTAATGAATGAATATAATATACAAGTTGCACTTTTTGAAAGGAATTACTGAAATAAATCAACCTTTTCATGATATTCTAATTGTATGACCAGCACCAGTATGTCAATGAACAGTATAAATCCTGAGAAAACAGACCAGTCATCAATTCAGTTTGTCACGACTTAAGGTTTGAACAAGGGGAAGTCCTTAAAGGTCCGCTGACATGATTAGTTTACTATTCATAAAATTGCTCAAAATATATCGTTTTTGCAAACAAAATGATAAATCACTTTAATTTTGCTTTAAAGGTGATTTTGAACTTCAAGCCGTGTTTAATCATGGGAAAACCGATTACACACGAACGCACCATCTGTGACGTTAAACCGGGCAGAGCTCTGGGCTTCTCACAGTGCGCGTGTGTGAGCAGCTCCACATGAAGGTCAGTCTGATACAGCATCAGACCTAAATTAGATCCTGTTGTTTCTTGTTCCATCACCCAAACTATTTTCTGCTTCCCAAAATGAAGACAAATAGCTCAAATCTTCACATAGATTGATAAATTCATCGTGTTTTAAATTGTCCGCTATTAAAGAGACCAGAGCCCTCTGCCTCTCACTACGTCACAGATGGTGCGTTCGTGTGTAATCGGTTTTCCCATGATTAAACACGGCTTGAAGTTCAAAATCACCTTTAAAGCAAAATTAAAGTGATTTATCATTTTGTTTTCAAAAACGAACATATTTAAATGTTAAAATATATATATTTTGAGCAATTTTATGAATAGTAAAAAAATCATGTCAGTGGACCTTGGATGTTTGATGAGCTGTTCACCTAATACACAGATGTAATGTTAATTATTTCATGACACTCACTGTGCAGGGTCTGAAAAATCCAGGCATCTTCATGTAGGACAGCTTGGTGTGTGTCATGGAAATCTACGGCAGTAAGATCAAAACAGAGGTACATCTTCACTTAGGTTTATGGATTAAAGCTAACTGTGAAACAGTTCAATCACAACATATCCACTAATACAATTTCACACATTTAATACGATCAGACAAACTACTGTAAGTACACCAAGAATGACCTCATCAGTTCAACAGAATCACAGGAGCTGTGCAATGCAACAAAGCTAATCTGTGACAATGTTTAATATTTTCACCTGCTCATTGTGAAGTTTTAAAATGACTTCTGTCTGAATAAGGTCATCAGATGAGTTAGATGGAAGTGGACCATTTTTATTTAAATTAATCTGGCAACAAAACTTTTTTCTAGAGCTTAGACGAGCGTTCACGCGAGGGGGCATGCTGTTCTCGGCAGCCATGTTGTTTCTGGCTGCTAACGTGAGCTAGGCTAGCTCCACTAGCATAGCTCTGTGCAGCCTATGGGCACCTGGCTAGTTAATGGTTTTTCAAAAGCACAGAGTCGAGCTTTCTTCAGATCAGAACCTCTCCTCCAGAACCGACATGAGAACATTTGTTAAATATATAATTATCTACAAACGAAGCAGTCACTTCTGGCACACGGGCCCGAAGCCTGTTAAGCTAAGGCTAAGTGTACATTGAATCAAGAAGTCCTGAAAAATAACTAAAAATCAACAAAGGGCAGAAAAAAATAAATGAATAAATAAAACACTGTTTAAAACCACTCTCCTGATTTCAGCTTAAATGTGAATTCAATCCGAGTCGATCCGAACCAAATCTGATTAGCTTAGCTTAGCACACCAGTGCAGAACTGGGCAGAACCACTCAACAGCGATTCACGTAATTCAAAACACATCAAAGAATGCGCTCATTCTCAATCAGTTCATCTGGACAATTTCTTTTTAGTAGAAACGTTTCACCCTCACTCCAGAGGGCTTCGTCAGTCAGAGCAGTCCAAAGCAAACTGAGAATGAACTTTCTGGCACATCAAAGAATGAAGCTCAAAACAAGAACCTGCAAGGAAGCACTAGAACAAAGTCAAGAAACAGAAACATAATTTAAAACAAGGATGACTCGCCTGATAGCTTTGTGTTAGCAGATAGCATAGTTAGCACAACACCATCGGGCCACGTGGCTCAAAGAAAACACTTAAAATAAAGCATGAAACCAACAATCAACCAGAATACGACGCTAGCAAACAGTTTAAAGAGCAGAAGAAAACAGTTCGTAGTAAGTGCAAATCGTAGTGTTAAAATTTTAATTTCTCTGAAGTGAACTCTTGTCAATCAACCAGAATTCCCACTTTCATCTGCACAAACAAGCACATATTAACAGTTTGAAGAGTTTACTTACAGTGCAAAAAGTTAATGAACCACCGAAGGAGATGTCTCTCTGTAGCTGCATGCAGCTCGAACGACAACTGAAGACTGAATTGAAAAAAAAAATGAAAAAAAAAAGCGCGCGATGAACATCCGCTTTCAGAGGGCTGAACTAATGAGGCAGGCGGAGCTCTCCAAAGTGCCTGGAGACACCCAGGAGCAACATACGCTGCGAATCCCGGCCGGGTCCGTTGTGTTGACAGTGTAGGGGGTGGGTCGAGTGTCGGCTGAGCTGGTTCCGGCGTGGAGCTGCTGCAGAGGGCGCAAAATGCAGATAAGCAGAACGGACCTAAACCGGAAGAAGGCGGATCCGCGCCGGATTCCTCTGCTGGGTGGGTGAGAGCATCAGGTTTACAAAACTTCTCAGGCGTGTTGAGATAAGACAGCCTGTCAAGGCCAGTCAGGAGCCGAATGTCAGATAAACATGATTGTTTTTGGAGACAGGCAGAACTTTAATGACATCTACCTTCAGTCTGTGTCGGTCCACTCTCTTCCAAAATGTCCAAATTAAAATGACCATACCAATGGAACGTGCCTGAGAAAATCCCCAAGATCTGATCCATTCAGCCAAAAGTCTGGTTTCTCGAGACATGAACCAAGCCATCATGTAAGACAGGCAGCCTGACCAGGTCCAGATTTGCTGCCGACGTCTTCCTTGTGTGTTGATAGACCAGGAACCAGCCAAATCCAAAAAGCAGGAACCAGTTATCATAAATCCAATTAAATATGTGTCCTTAAGATCCACAGATGACAGCAGAGATAGACACATCATCAAGTCTTCAAGTCGATGAGATATCCAGATGTGTGCATGACAACAAGGCAAATCGTCTCGCCTACAGCCTGTCTTCTTGTTGAAGAAATGTTACCAGTTGTGTTGAGGGACCAACTGACCAAATTGAAGTCCATAGTTATGATTCAGAAGATTTTGTAGAAGAGAGGCTCTCAGACAGTTTCACAGACAAAGCAAAAGCAAAGCGGAGATTGAGAGGAGACGTCACGTCCGCCCTTGAGAAGAGCAAGTGTTGAAGATGAATCTCAATATCATATTCAAGCCTCTGTAGTAAAATATTATGATCAACTATATTAAACGCAGCACTGAGGTCTAACAGGACTAGTGGAGACACCTGTCCATTGTCAGAGGCCATGAGAATATCATTAGTGACTTTTACTTACTAGTGCAGTGTCTGTGCTATGATGAGCTCTAAACCCTGACTGAAACTCTTCAAACAGATTATTTCTTTGTAGATGTTCACACAACTGACCTGCAACTATTTTCTCTAGATTTTTTTAAAGGAGACCACAGATAGGTTTTTTAAATTTTTATGGTATGTCTGTGGGCTATCCAGACAATGTTCAATTTAATACACAAAATAATTCTTAGATAATCAATTATACCCTTTTTAATTCTGCCATTTTTAACTTTCGTTTTGAACGACTGGTTTATGATAATGAGCTCTCATGGCCACGCCCTTCAAAGATCTGTTTACATTAACTCCGCCCTCTGTAACAGCCAGTATCTCTAATCTGTTGTTGTTTTAAAATTAGCTCTTTTTTTATTACTCATTTGACTTACTGTTAGTGCTAGCTTAAGATAACTTACCGAAAGCCGTCTGCGCGCGCCGCCATGAGCTGCTCCTTTTAGCCCGAATCCGATGCTAAAAATAGCTCGTTCCTCCTCCGCCCTTTTATGTCCGCTCGTTGCATGCGGCGCTTTTGGGAGCGATCTCTGCTTCAGTCCAGACACATACACAAAGTTCACTGAGTGTTTCCATTTATTTTATTATAATAATAATAATAATGTCCTTTTCTGTCATCTGTGTATGTTTCCCATACACAGACGAAATTCGTCTCTGCATTTAACCCAACCACCACCAGGTGGTGCAGTGAGCAGCCATAGAAAGCGCCCGGGGAGCTGGAGAATTAGGTGTGCACTCATAGACACCCCATTGCGCATGTGACGTATTGTTTGTGGAACACAGAAAAAACCCGCGGAGTCATGGAATATGGAAGAGAAACTCATTGTAGCTGTGTGTTCGCGACAATTCCTTCACAACCAGTCAAGTCTGCTCCACAGAGACAGAAATAAAAAGCTCTTCGCCTCGCGGAGTGCATTGACGACTCGGTACACCGGTAAGCTCCTCCCACACACCCCGCAGCAGCAGGGTTGCCAGATAAACATGAATTTTTTTATTTTTTTTTTTACCCCTTTTCAGTGCAAATGTTCACTAAACTCAACACACTATTAATCTTATCAGACCCTCACGCAGCAAATATGACAGTTTGGGTAAAAAAAATAAAAAATAAGCAACAGTACTAGATGATTCATTAATTCTTATCTGGCAACCCTGCGCAGCAGTTTTCGCAGCAGTTTCGCTTCTGGCTTTTTGGTCTGGACACAAAGTGTGTCCACTTGCGTGCGTGAGGAGCTTTTTGGAGGTTGAAAATTGGTTCGGTGTGAATCCACCATAACAAATTTTTTCAGCCAAGGAGCCAATGGGGCCTCAAGGCTTAAAGGGCTATGCCCACACTCATAGAATCTAGGGTTACAATACGTAACCGATGTTCTATTTCCTGTGGGCGTAGCCCTTTAAGCCACGCCTTTTGGGTTAAAAGGCGGAGCATGATATGGTCCATGCCCTATTGGGTCTGACTGAAACCATAACAAGTCCTAGCAACCGCCACACTGCAAAAGAAGTAAGCAGGTGAGCAAAATCATCTGATGATGAGAAGAGAGCTATTCAAAATAGCACCCTTCAATAAAGACAGAAACAACTGTGTCAGTTTATCAATAACTTATTGATAATGAAAAACCAAGATTTCATTTCGCAGCGACCCTGAGAATCGAATGCATCAAGGAAGAGCTGGAAACGTCCCGCAAATAGAAACGGGTGAAAGGAGTGGCAGACGACCAGGAGGCCGCAGAGCAGATATCCTGCACAGAGACGCCACTGAGCAAAGCTGTGGAGGTCGCCATCCCTCGAGTAGAGTGAGCTCTAATACCGTCAGGAGGCTGTAGACCAGATGAAATGTAGGCCTGGGAAATAGCCTCACACAACCAGTGTGACAACCGCTGAGAGGTCAAGGGTTGACCTTGAGAACACTCTGAAATGCACAAAGAGCCTGTCAGATTTACGTGTCGCAGCCGTGCGATTCACATAACACCTGAGGGCTCGCACTGGACAAAGTAAATGCAACTGCTCTTCCTCAGAGTTACCATGAGGAGGAAGGCAAAACCCGTCCAACGTGATGATCCTGGACCTGAATGCACTCGTGATGATTTTAGGTACAAATGCCGGATTTGGCCTGAGCTCAGCAGAACTCCCATCTCCCTGAATTTTCATGAAGGAAAGAGAGACAGACAGGCCAGAGAGGTCGCTCACTCTTTTAGCTGATGTCAACGCTAACAATAGAGCTGTTTTGAGTGATAAGAGTTTTAATGAAACCTCATTCAGAGGCTCAAAAGGATCCTTCATTAAGGCATTTAAAACAATAACTAGATCCCATTTAGGGGCCAGGGAGCGAGAGACCGGCCTAAGACGGCGAGCGCCTTTCAAAAAACGTTTCATCAGTGGATGATTGAACACAGTTCTATCATTAAACCCCTCATGACATGATGAAATTGCAGCCGCATACGTTTTAACGGTGCTGAAAGCCAGATTTCTGTCCAATAACAGCTGTAAAAATGACAAAATGTGGCCCAGATGACATGAGCATGGGTCCAGCTGTTTTTCTACACACCAACGCTGAAAAGCAGCCCATTTCGAAGCATAAACAGCGATTGTAGACTGTGCACGTGAACCCTGAATGGTTCCAATGACCTCCTTAGAAAAACCAAAGTTTTCTAAACGTTATCATTCAGCATCCAAGCCCACAGATGCTGACCTATCACTGGATGACTCCTTATTGCGCCCCCTGCCTGCAGGAGAGCGTCGTCTCTCCAGGTGAGCTTCCAGAGAGCGGCCCGTCAGCTGCTGCAGAACTGGGAACCATGGTGCGTTCAAACGCTCTGGGGCGATCAGAATTACTGATACTCCCCCTTCCCTCACTCTCTCCAGCAATGCTGGCAACAAAGGAACTGGGGGAAAAGCATAAATTAATGCTCTGGGCCATGGTCTGTGAGCGAAGGCATCCACCCCCAGTGGGGGGGGGGGTGTCGAGGGGACTCAGGGAAAAAAACAGGGGACAATGAGAATTTTCTCGCGTCGCCAACATGTCTACCTCCGCCCTTCCAAACCTGGACCAGATTTGAGACACCAGGTCTGGGTGTAACATCCAGTCTTTGTCCAGAGGGCCCCCTCTCGACATAATGTCCGCCACCTTGTTTAGAACACCTGGGATATAAACAGCCCTCAGTGATCTGAGGTGGACATGAGCCCAGATCAACAGCCCTCTGGCTGCGTTCAGGAGCTGCACTGAGCGGACTCCGCCCTCGCGGTTTATGTAAGCTGCAGCTGCTCTGTTGTCCGTGTGTACAAGCACATCCTGCTGTCGAAGCATGTGAACAAAGTGCCTCAGAACTTTGTGAACTGTTAATAACTCCAACACGTTTATATGAAGAGACGTCCCGGGCGGCCATGTCCCGCCCACCGTCTGAGATTGACATGTCCCTCCCCAACCGGAAAGAGACGCATCGGTGAAAACCGTCTTCCGTGACGTCACTTTGCCAAGGGGAACCCCTTCTGACAGAGTCCTGGGATTCCCCCAGAACACAAGGTCCGTCCTCACTGAGGGAGGGATCGTGACTCTGCGTCTTTTGTGGCGTACAGGGTCTATTCTCTGGCGAATAAACCATTTCTGCAACTTCCGCATGTGCAATAAACCGAGATTTATTACAGCGTGACCCACGGCCATCATCCCTAACAGCCGCATAATTGTGATCGCCGACATTGTTCTGTGGGGCTGAACACGCTGAAGGAGTGACGTCAGCGACTCCTTCCTCTGATCTGACAGGCGACCTCTCATGCTCACAGAGCAGAGACTCACACCTAGATAAACTGTCTGTTGTGCTGGCGAAGTGGAGCTTTTTTCCCAATTTATGGCAAAGCCCAAATGGGTCAAATGATTCACTAAGATCAGCGTCTGTTCTGCTGCTTCTGCCTTCGACCGAGACAGAAGCAATAGATCATCGATATAATAGATTACCCTCAGCCCCTGCGACCGTAGCGGGTTCAGGGCTGCCTCGATGACCTTTGTGAAAGTTCTCGGGGCGAGCGCGTACCCGAAGGGGAGGCGCTTGAACTCGTAGCAGGTTCCCTGAAAAGCGAACCTGAGAAATTACCGGTGTTTCTTTACGATCGGTACGTGGAAGTAAGCGTCTCGGAGATCGATTGTTATGAACCAGTCCCCTGACGTCACATACTCGAGTACACGTTTTATCGTCAACATATGAAATGGACACTTCACAACGTGTTTGTTGAACGCCGATAAATCCAGAATCGGTCTCAGACCCCCGGATTTCTTGGGGACCAGAAAATATTTTGAAAAGTACCCGGACCGTTCCTCGCCCGAGGGGACCCCGGAAATGACGTTCTTGGCCAGAAGTTCCTGTAGTTCCAAACGCAACGACTCGCCCTGAGCTGGGGACGTGAGTTTCGTCTCCACGACCCCATTGAAACTGGGCGGTGTCCATGCAAACTGCAGAATGTAACCGTTCAGAATCAAACCTCGTAACCAGCTGTTTAACGAGCAGGTCTGGAGCCAGGCTGCACTGTGTTCTGTCAGCGGAGCAGCCATGACGTTCCTTTGCCTGAGACGAGATAGTGAGGTCTCTACCGCCGCCAAGTGGACAGAGTCTGCATTGGCCCAAGGGAGACCCGGCTGGAAAGGGACGTCTGCTGAATGAATCAGTGACTGTACCTGAAGCATGTTCGGAAGACGAGAGAGACAACAAAGTCCTGGCTGGAACAGAAGTGTCCAGACCAGGCTCATGAAAATTAGCCCTTTTAGAAAATGCAGAAGTGTGTCTGACTCATTTGTGCTGTTCAGTGCTCTGAGCCTGGAAGCAGTCACGTGGACACGCGCCTACCGTTGTGTGGGGAGGCGGCGGAGGGCTCACAGGCAGAGCACGTAGTGCGTGTACAGCCCGGCTTTGTGATTCATCTTGTGAGGAAAAAAACATTTGATGCATGTCACCTGAGTTCGGAGATGCGTTCATGAGCCTCGGAGAAGAGGCAACCAGCGTGTTTGAACAAAAGACACTGTTTTCAGCAATAAGATCTTTATTGGTCTGAAACAAAACACTGTGGAACACATCTCCCGCACACCGTCACTTCCTATGCTGGTCTTTTCTTGCGATCTGGTGCTGGCCGGCCCATGGAGGTTGGTTGTGGCCCTTTCCCCTGCTGCTCCCGGGTCTCTGGGAGTATGGGGACAGGTGAAACTTTGACGTGGCTGGCGGCTACGGCGCAGCGAAAGTTTGATATGGAGCAGAAAACCTCTGTTGGCTGTGGTACTGCTTGCTCTGCTCGCGCCGGTGCGCCGGCCCGGATGTTGCACGAGGGTCTGCTCGAGGCGAGGCTGAGTGTTTACGCACCTGGTCCAGGGCGTCGGAGGAAGACTGCAGCTGTTCGAACACAGCCTTAAAGTGCTCTCCGAAGAGCCCCTGAGCAGAAATTGGCCCCTGCAGCAGCTGCCTCTTAACATCCTCTGGGATGGAGTGGGACAGTTTCAGCCAAACCTGTCGCTGAAGCAGCGTGGCCCACGCTGAGATCCTGGCTGAGCAGGTCGCCAGGAGCTCGCACATGTTGGTGATGTGTCCAGAGCCGCTCCTGCTGACTCGTGCGTCGGCTCCTGCTCGACCGCATACGCCAAAAAGGCAATATTATTTGCAGCCGCCCCCACCTGTGCTGAACATTTGTGGATGCGGTCCTGCATTTTGGTGGAAAACTGGTCCGCAGTCGACGGTGGTGTTACAGCTGTGCCCACGTGTTTTGCAGGTTTGACTCCAAACACGCCTGACAAGCTGGGCTCCAACGGCGGCACCGGGGGGAAGATCTGGTCTGTCAGCTCCTGGACCTTCGTCGCTGAGATGAAAGACAGGACTGGAGCTATGTTTTTCAGAGGCTCACTGGCCTGTGCCTGCAGCAGCTTTTTGATTTCCGGGACGCAGGGCCAGATGTTCTGCGTGTCGTTCCCCGACTTGGCGGCGAATCTTCCCGCCAGGCGTGAGGAGGATTGCGGCGCGGTGCCTTCAGGGACCTCCATGTCCCACGCGCCAGCCGCCCACCTGATCAGTCCGGGCAACGCGCTGTTCAGAGACATGTGCTCGTCATGCTCGTCTGTGTCGCGCTCCTCCTGTCCTGGGTCCCCAGGGGATGGCACCCGGCTGCTGCCTGGTGTCCCGTCCTGAGGCTGGAGGAGCACTTGAGGTGGGCACACCGGGCCCAGCGCGTTAGTCGTGGCGGATGCTTCGGCGGGCACGACTGCTCCCACGGTGGAGGGTATGGCCGGCCCCGCGCCTCCCACGGGAGATGGCGGGATGCAGCGACTAGTCATCCCCGGCAGGCGGATGAAAGGCGACGCCGGGTCAGACCCTTCGGAAGGGTACGGACCGAGCTCGCTAGCTACCCCCGAGGACTCGTAGTCAGCCAGCTCCTCGAAGCCGAGGCCGAGTGAGTCCTCCATCGGTTGCAAACCTACTTCCGTCGGAGGGAAGAGGCTGAACCGGCGCTGCCTTTCCTCCATCGGCAGAAACATGCAGGCTCGACAGGTGAGGTTCTGGACCATGGCCTGCCGAGCGTGTTTGGGTCCAAGGCAGGACTCGCAGAACGGGTGTTTGTCTCCCTTCTGGATGTACCCGCCGACACATCCCACGCAACACTTGAAGGGTTGACGGGGGTCCATCGTGATCTTCTTAACTTTCCCTTGTAGAGTCTACAGTTGGTGAAAAAAATTTGGGAGCAGTTCCTCGGTTGACTGGGGTTCTTATGGACCAAGGGCGTGGGCCCACAGCAGGTGGGCGTGGACTAGAAGTTTTCAATGATTGGTGCGAAGCACAGGGTAAACCCAAAAGGCGTGGCTTAAAGGGCTACGCCCACAGGAAATAGAACTTAAACCAGTTTAAAACAGTGCCAGAAATACCAAACAGAGCTCTCAATCTGTTGATAAGAACAGTGTGATCCACAGTATCAAAAGCTGAAGACAGATCCAGGGCAACAAACACAGTGTAATGTCCAGAATCAGCTGCCATCAACACATCACTGGACACTTTTAATAATGCTGTTTCTGTGGAATGCAGTCTACGAAAGCCTGATTGGAAATTGTCCATAAGTTCATTTTCCTCCATAAAAAAGTTCAATTGTTGTGCTACAACCTTCTCAAGGATCTTTGACATCAGAGTCAGAGTCAGTCAGAGAGTCAGAGAATCTTTATTGTCATTTGCACCGCATGTGGTACATGTGATGAAATGAGATTATGTACACAGGGTCCCAGTTACATTCAACAACAAAATGTAAGAGAAAAACAGTAATAACATCTAGGATTAACTAAGAAAAACATCAACTAGAAATACACTAAGCACTAATGTAATAGAAAAACAAAATCATTACAAACAGACAGCCGCACGAACATGAGTCTATATGAGCAAATGGTCACATATGAACACAGCAACAAGAAAACAGATCAGCATCAGCATGATGTGATATTTTGCAGTGTTTACTCTTATTATTTATTTATTCATGAGTCTAACAGCCTCAGGGTAGAAGCTGTTCCTCAGTCTAGTGGTTCTACACTTAATGCTCCTCAACCTCCTTCCTGAGGGGAGTGGGGCAAAAAGTGTGTGTGCAGGGTGAGTGGGGTCTTTCATGATGCAGGTGGCTCTTTTCCTGCATCTGGAGGTGTAAATGTCTGTGATAGAGGGGAGACTGACTCCGACAGACCTCTGTGCAGCCTTCACCACTCTCTGCAGAGCTTTTCTTTCCGCAGCTGTGCAACCTCCATGCCACACATTGATGCTGGAGCACAGGATGCTCTCCACTGCACACCTGTAGAAGGAGGTGAGAACTGGGCTGCTCAGACCAGCTCGTCTCAGTCGTCTGAGGAAGTAGAGTCTCTGATGACCTTTCTTGATCAGGCTGGTGGTGTTGTTGGTCCAGCTGAGGTTATCATTCAAGTGTACACCCAAGTACTTGTAGCTGGAGACCACTTCCACTGCAGATCCACTTATGTTCAGTGGGGTGTGGGTGTGTTTGTTCCTTCTGAAGTCCACAATCATCTCCTTTGTCTTCTTCACATTTATGTGAAGGTTATTGTCTTTGCACCAGCTCTCCAGGTGTTCCACCTCCTGCCTGTAGCTGGACTCATCATTGTTCGTGATGCAGCCCACCACAGCTGTATCATCTGCAAACTTTACAATATGACAGCCTGGATGGGTGGCTGCACAATCATGTGTGAGCAGAGTGAACAGAAGAGGGCTTAACACACATCCTTGAGGAGAGCCAGTGCTGAGGGTTATGGTGGAGGAGGAGAAGTTGTGGATCTTCACGGACTGAGGTCTGTTTGTTAAGAAGTCTGCGACCCAGTTACAAATGGAGGGGCTTAGTCCAAGTGTAAATAGTTTGTCCATCAGGGTTTGGGGGATCATGGTGTTGAAGGCAGACGTGAAGTCCACAAAGAGCATACGACGTATGAGTCCTTCTGATCCAGGTGGGTGAGAGCAGTGTGGACCACAGAGGAGATTGCGTCCTCTGTTGATCGGTTCTCACGGTATGCATACTGATGGGGGTCCACGTTCATGTTGATGGATGTTTTGATGTGAGTCATGACCAGTTTCTCAAAGCATTTTGCGACTATCGGGGTGAGGGCCACTGGCCGATAGTCATTCAGGCCAGTCACTGTGGAGCTTTTTGGGACTGGGATGATGGTGGCAGTCTTCAGGCAGGTGGGAACTGTTTCCAGGGCAAGTGAGGTGTTAAAGATGTCTGCCAGCACATCGCAGAGCTGATCAGCACATTCTTTTAACACTTTCCCGGGAATGTTGTCCGGACCGGTTGCTTTGTGAGGGTTGATTCTCTTGAGACTACTCCTCACTTCTGCTGCGGTAACGCTGAGACGCTCTTCATCCGGTGGTGAGGTGAGTCTGGTGCTGGGTGGTCTGTTTGGGTCCTCAAAGCGTGCATAAAACCTGTTGAGGGCATCTGGCAGAGATGGATCTCTGGGGCATTGTTCACTCCTTCCTTTATAGTCTGTTATGCACTTTAATCCCCTCCACATGCTCCGTGGGTCTTGTGATGTGAACTGACCCTCAATTCTCTGTGCATACTTGGCTTTGGCCCTCTTGATTCCAGCAACCAGCTCGCTCCTAGTCCTTCTCAGCTCCTCTGAGTTTCCAGACTTGAAGGCAGTATTCCTGGCTGCCAGCAGGGTGCGAACTTCCGCATTTAACCATGGTTTTGTGTTTGGATAACATTTAACATATTTTTTGATGGAGACACTTTCTGAGCATGTGCTGATGTACCCTAGTACTGATGAAGAATATTGCTCAAGGCCAACTGATCCTCTGTTTTCAGCATCTCCTCTGAAGACACTCCAGTCTGTTCTTTCAAAACAATCTCTCAGCATGGGGCCACTGTCCTGGAGCCAGCACTTAACTTCCCTTTGTACTGGTCTGGAGCGTCTCAGTGGGGGGGAGAGAGCTGGAACCATGAAAACAGAGGTGTGGTCAGAAGCTCCTAGGTTGGGCCTGGGTATGGCCTTGTAACCCCCCCTGACGTTTGTGTAAACCTGATCTAGTGTTTTTCCTTCCCGTGTTGCTATGGTTACATGTTGATAGAGGTTTGGGAGACAGTCTTTTAAGCTCACATGGTTGAAGTCACCGGCTGCTATGCATAACGCTTCAGGGTTTTCATTCTGCAGTGAGCTGATAAGATCATGAACCTCCTGCTGTGCGACATTTCCATCAGCTCCAGGTGGGATGTAAATAACTGTGATAAAAATCACAGAAAAGTCACGTGTGAGATAGAATGGTCTGCATTTCACTGTTTATACATAGTTCCCAGACATGTGACTAGAATTCTAGAATTCTGGAATTTCCGCCATTTTAGTAGGATAAACAGACCGAGCAGCCAGAGCTAAGCTAAGCTACTCTTGACCAAGGTGCATATTTAGCAGTGGTTGGAGTTGAGTTGGAGGAATAAATGTCAGGCGAAGCGGTACTGCCCCCTGGTGGAGAAGGGCAACAAGTTGTGAGTTGGAGGAATAAATCATGTCAGACGAAGCGGTATTGCCCCCTGGTGGAGAAGGGCAACAAGTTGTCACCAATAAATTTCTCTGATCGTTGCCCACAACGGAGGAGCTGCAGCTTTAAATCCATGGATGGATGCTTAATAACCAGTAACAGAGTTGTGAAGGACGTCCAAATCTTCATGTTAATAACTGTTCTGATGACTGGCAGAGTAAGTGATTACAATAATGTACACATAGATGTCCCTTGTAGCTACAGCAGCTAAGCTAGTCTTTGCTAAAGTAAGATCGGTGTTGTTTACTGCGT
>JBBPBX010046922.1:0-26381 GCA_038048925.1 Garcialebias charrua | reverse complement strand
GGATGTGGGCCCCACATCCAAAAAATAAAAAAAAATAAAAAAAACAAAGGAGTTCTGTAAACAAATTTTAAGCCCTAAAGCTGAAGTCTTTCAACTGCTTCAACTTGCGTAAAACGAAATAAAAAAACAACAACATACAGGCACTCCCTGTTAGCTTATTTGTACATGCATTTATTGTAAATATATAAACTATTTTCAGTCTTTTGCCATTACTTTTGATAGGTTTGTAATACTGTATTGAACTGTATGAAATGGTAAGTGTAATTACACATCCGCGCCAGTAGGGGCAGTGGCGCTGTTATTGTCAGACTGAGCGCACAGAATAGTTTTTTCACAGAGTAAGAAGCCACAGCAGCGCATGAGAAGTTTTAGAAAGTGCAGTGAAGATACAGCATGGAGAAATATTTAACAGGGATGAAAAGAAAGGCGAAGACAGACGAAGATAATAAGAAAGCGTATTTAGCCTTGGCTTCACTGTGACGAAGGTGGGAGATGAGGAAAGACCGGTGTGTCTGTTATGTCTTAAAATATTAGCAGCGGACAGCATGAAGCCTAATAAATTAAGACGTCACTTAACCACATTACACCCCAATCACGCTGATAAGCAAAGTATTTTCAGCATAAATATTATTATATAAATAATCCAAAGAAGAAAAAAAAAATCAGTCAGACCAGGTTGGACTCGAACCTGCGTCATCTGCATGAAAGGCAACGGTCTTAACCATTGTCCCATCTGACATATGTGGAAGTCTGCAGGTCTACTCTATTTAAAGGAAACGCTCCTCCTGAATTAGTATCGCATTTTAACTACATAAGTATCACGTTTTCACTACATAATTATCACGTTTTCACTACATAGTATCACGTTTTTACTACATAGTATCACGTTTTCACTACATAGTATCACGTTTTTACTACTTAGTATCACGTTTTTACTACATAATTATCACGTTTTTACTACATAGTATCACGTTTTTACTACATAGTATCACGTTATTACTACTTAGTATCACGTTTTTACTACATAATTATCACGTTTTTACTACATAATTATCACGTTTTTACTACATAAGCTCCAAAAAAATATTTTCATGGTTGAATGCAATGCACTTCCGTAGGACAGAGATATTTTTTTGCGCAAATATTCGTTTTTCAAACACCAGGCTACGTGTGTACAAGGCCTTAGCTTTTTTAGAACTTTATCTCATGTTTTAAAAATTAATTGACCATCATGGTTTTTTTTCTCCAGCTTAGTTCCAACAAATTATATATTTTAATTCATAATTTTACATTTTACTGTGCTTAAAATACCAGTAGGCCTATATATTTTTTTGTTTTTACTTTTACTCTTAGATGACTTGTGTTATGTAATTAAATGTAATTTTTTTTAAATTTTCCACACAATAATAATAATAATAATAATGAATTTCATTTATAATGCACTTTTCATTAATAAAAATCTCAAAGTGCTACAAAGTATAACAAAGCAAAGATCAAAATAAAACAAGTGATAAAATCAAATAAAATCAATAATAATATCGACTAAGATCAAAGATAAAATCATGTGGATGCAGATTAGGCTTACTTAAAAAATAAATAAAATAAAACAAGTGAAAGTCCTTATTTACGTAATGAGGCAGAAATGCATGAGGTGAAGTGAAAACAGGAGACAGAAAAATGTTAAAGCAACACATTTAATAGACAAATAAAAATAAACTCATGCATATGCATACATATTGCAACCAATGCCAAACTTGTCTCTGAGTTTGCTTGTCTTGACCCTAAAAACTTTTCAGAGATAAGGCTTAAAGACCGTGTAAAGTAAAATTAAATTTTTGTTTTGAGTTTGTCACATGGCATAAATATGTGTTATTAATCACCCATATAAATCTGACTGATTAAAAACATTGTTTACCTTATAAAATTAAGTCTCAAAAATCATGAAAAAACATGATTTTGCTTTGGTCTGAAACTCTGGGGGCGTGTCAGCGCATGGGCGTGGTTTCAGCGCAGCTGTGCTCGTGTCCTGCCCCCTGAGCTGACTGTGTGTGGAGAGGCAGACGGGTGCGCAGAGATCCACCTGCTCTGTTTGAGTTCTGGCTGTGTTGGTGATTAAAATAAAGAGTAATCACGTTGATAAGTTATCTCATCTGTGTCAGCGGAGTCACGGCGTTTCACGGCGCGCATGGCAGGATTTCAGCTCCACGCGGATCCATCTCACACTGTGCACACACACGCGGGGGGCGCGGAGGTGCGCGGAGGTGCAGGTGGCAGTGGTCGCTCCAGCAGCATGCCTGGGTTTGTTTGACTCCCTCCTGCAAGTCACAATGGAGCGGCTGCCGTCCTCCATGCGTAAAAGGAGTGAGTACTGGAGGGAGACGGTCGGTAGCGAGTGAACGGCTCCACCGAAGAACGCATTTATACAGCTGGAGCTACAGGGGGTGGGGCTTGTTACCGTGTGACGAAACACGGTAACATTTAAACCACGCCTAAAAAATCTTGAAACAGAAATATATTTATACATAGACCAGAAAGTTCATTCTCAATAGTCCAGGTATCAAATCCGCTCATTCTCAATCAGTTCATCTGGACAGTTTCTTTTTAGTAGAAACGTTTCACCCTCACTCCAGAGGGCTTCGTCAGTCAGAGCAGTCCAAAGCAAACTGAAGCTACCCCACCAAGTAAACAACTTAAGTGGACCAACCAGTTTGCTGTAGCCAAGATGGTTTCTGGGGGCTTGTCCCTCGTCGACTCCTCCCAGGCAGGCAGACATGTCCAAAGTGGTTCAAGACCAGAAAGTTCATTCTCAATAGTCCAGGTATCAAATCCGCTCATTCTCAATCAGTTCATCTGGACAGTTTCTTTTTAGTAGAAACGTTTCACCCTCACTCCAGAGGGCTCTGACTGACGAAGCCCTCTGGAGTGAGGGTGAAACGTTTCTACTAAAAAGAAACTGTCCAGATGAACTGATTGAGAATGAGCGGATTTGATACCTGGACTATTGAGAATGAACTTTCTGGTCTTGAACCACTTTGGACATGTCTGCCTGCCTGGGAGGAGTCGACGAGGGACAAGCCCCCAGAAACCATCTTGGCTACAGCAAACTGGTTGGTCCACTTAAGTTGTTTACTTGGTGGGGTAGCTTCAGTTTGCTTTGGACTGCTCTGACTGACGAAGCCCTCTGGAGTGAGGGTGAAACGTTTCTACTAAAAAGAAACTGTCCAGATGAACTGATTGAGAATGAGCGGATTTGATACCTGGACTATTGAGAATGAACTTTCTGGTCTTGAACCACTTTGGACATGTCTGCCTGCCTGGGAGGAGTCGACGAGGGACAAGCCCCCAGAAACCATCTTGGCTACAGCAAACTGGTTGGTCCACTTAAGTTGTTTACTTGGTGGGGTAGCTTCAGTTTGCTTTGGACTGCTCTGACTGACGAAGCCCTCTGGAGTGAGGGTGAAACGTTTCTACTAAAAAGAAACTGTCCAGATGAACTGATTGAGAATGAGCGGATCTTTATACATAGTTTGATCTATAACTCCAAAATTAATTGAGCTACAATTTTGAGACTTTTTACTCATTTACAAGATTACAATTATGACATTTATAATGTTTATTGAAGAAAATGTTGAAATTCACTTTACACGGTCTAAAGGACTCAAGAGCTCAGCACTTCAAGAAATAAGCAAAAATCTGCTTAGATTTGATGAGAGAGCCACAGTGAGTACTTTACACACAGAGCTGTCCAGTCTAGCATCCCAGTGGGATAGGCTCAAAAAGTCCCCTCTGGAAGAGTCCACTGTCAGGATAGGTACTGAGATGGAACAGGGTGGCCAGGAGGGCTCAGTTGAACCAGAGATTGAACTTGAAAGCAGGGCTTGTTCTTCTTGCAGAAACTGTGTTATCTGTGTTTACCTTATATTGACACAGTATAACCTTTTCACAGATGCCTACCCAGTTATAGGGCTGGCATACAAATATTTGTTGACCCTTTCATTGTCTCAGGTTGCATGTGAAAGAAGCTTCTCTACTCTCAAGTTCATCAAGAATAGACTATGAAGCACACTTAACCAGGAGCATTTGGAGGCATTTATGCTGATGTCCACAGAGAAAGAACTTCTTATGTCCATTGACAATGACAAAGTAACAAATATGGTGGCAGAAACTAGTGCACTTCTTAGGCGCTTACTGATGCTGTAGATCACATGTCAAACTCGAGGCCCATGGGCCAAATCTGGTCTCATTGACATTTTATCTGGCTTCAAATTTAATATTTTAAATGTAAAATAGTTTTATGGTTTATCTTTTTGTCACTGTATTTAGTGCAAACTTCTCATGACAGCTGGCCAACGTTCAAGCCAACAAAATTACGTTTTGAGTTTTTCAGTAATCTTTGAGTCTGATATGGAAAGAGCAACAAAGAATTGACTTATCTTTTTCTGTTTTTTAAGTCAACTAATTTAGTTTTTTCTCCCCACCTGATTTGCTGAATTGTAACAAAATGTAACAAAAAATTATAACAAAAAAAAAGTTGTTGATTGTATTGCAATTAAAAATATATTATAGGCTACATTTTTGCCTAATATTTTTAAAATGTGAAAAAATGGGCCACTCTTGGCCATTAAACTCCCGGGCTGAAAAGTTGTCCCACTCCGCCCCTGCTTACACAAAAGTTGTTTTTGTTGAGTTTCAGCTAAAACTCTAACTAGCGTCTGAAAGTCTTCTCACTCAGATACTTTTCCTAAACAATTTCACTCTGCTCTGAATTTCACCTTGAATCGTGATAACAAGTGAACTGCTCGACTGGTTCTTTTTGGATCAATGGGGAAGAGACAAGTCTCTCTCCTCTCAGATCTTCTACTAAAAGTTCTAAGCTTTTGCTGGAACGGGGAAGTCTGCTGGTGTAAGCCTCAGGATGAGGTCTTCCCAAAGAACTGAATGAACGTCAGTCACACGCTAAGGACACGTCATTTCAGTTAAGGACTAATAACATGCTTGTTATGAATCCACTCCTAACCGAGCGTAAGCTCAAAACTTTGTTTATTCCTTCCTGGAATAAGTTATCTTGAGCCAGAGGCCAGGAGCTGACGCATTTTCTGATGACCAACGCGAAACCAGGAGACGTTGGAAGGTAAACGTAATAACCAGCTCAGATGTACTGGCCCCTGCAAGGAACCCGTGCATCTGAAAAGCTACAAGGTCTTCTCTTACCGGGCTGTCGTCAAAAGGTAAAGAGCTGTTTACAAACGTACCTGGAATTCAGCAGAAGTCGGATGGAAAGTGTCATTTCTGGTTACACTCAAGATAAATAACTTCCTCCTTTAACCTCTCCTTCTTAAATTTCTCCATCTCCATTTCTAAGCTGGTAACTATTTTTAAGCTAAGACTGAGCCACAGACTAAGTATAATGACATCCTGTATTTATGTCTGTTGTTACAATTTAAATGTGCTGACGTATTAAATTGCAAGAAAGTGAAATCATGTCAATCAAGTGTAATGGTGTTAATTTAGTTGATTTATTCTAAATAAATGGTAGTGTCTTTGGCATACCAAACTAAGTTAACATTTCCATTGTCACTCTATGGCTTCTGTTTTACTTATCCATCATAAAGATCACAGAAATATTGGGTAAACGGAAAAAGAAAAGAATCCGTGAAATTACTATTCAATCTGAATAAGTAAATTAATTAAGGTAAAGAGGTCAGTATTAATATTGACCTCCTATATATCCTTTACATCTGGGTGGCACCGTACGTGTTTAAAGACACAATCTGGTAGCACCCTCATGTTTGCTTCATCTGGTGGCCCAATTACGAATTTTCTGAACGTTTATTCATAAATCTGTGATCCATCATGAACTTGAAACGTTATGTTTGCATATTAGGATCCAATTTTTAACTCTGAGGATAACAATTTTGGACTGGAAGTGTTCAGAACGATTGCAGGACTGCAGTTTATGACATTTGAAGCTGAAATTGTTATTTGTTCAATTTTTTAAACGCTATAAGTAGTTTGGTAGGTAGTTGTCAGACTGTGTGGCATGTGTTTGGTAGTTCTGATAAGACCCGGTCCTGATTACGTTGTGCATAAACTGAGGTAATCTCACTGCAAAATGACTGCCGAGTCATTGTGCATGAAAAGCTATTATTAACATCTACAAGATGGCTGTGCTGGTATTTTACATGTTAGAGCAGGTCAAAGAAGCATATTACTGTTAGAACGTGTCGGATAGTGGTTCATGAAACCCGAATTCTGCTCCTTAAAAGTGGACGGAACCGACCTTTACGCGGCTCCGAGAGAGTCTGTGTTGTGTTGCAGTTAGAGTGCTTTGCTACTAAGCGTAGCTAAGTTGTACCTGTTTTAATTGTGATTGCCATGTTTCAGAATTTTGGGAAGTTAACTTGAAGAGTTTGAGTTGTTTAAGGGTCTGTAAAAGTTGCGTTCTGTTGTGCTAAGGTAACGTTAAAGGCTACGTGTCTTTACATGTTGTTTATGAGCTGTGATTGGATAAAACAAGAGCTGTGAGCTGTCAATCACTCTCGTAGCGGGTGCTGATTCGCTGAAGTGGGGACGCACGCCGTTGCGACCAGTCCACTTTGTCGTCATTTCCGACACTGCATTGGTCGAAGGTATGACAATTACATTAACCATGAATGTTTGGAAATAGAACTACAAGCGCTGTGATTGATTGGTTGACGTCACGTATCTGTGTAGCGAGCTCCGCCTCGCTCAAGTACGGAAGCTGGTGACGCGCTACGTCGACCCGCCTATTTTTGTCGTCATTTCCAGGTGCGGCACTTTAAGTGACAGTTCACACTCACCAGACAAACAGAGATTTCACTAAAAGTTTAAAAACTAATTTGAAGCCATCTAAACTGTCTAACAACATAAATTTGTCTCTGACAAGAACGTGGTTCGAGCGCTTATCACGGACACACTAGAAACTAACTCTAAAAGGTTGTTTTTATTTTAAATACTGAATAGAAAAAAATCAGTCGCCTCGTGATAACATTAAGACTTGAAGCTGCCCCCTGTTGGTTAAAAGACGTTAACAGGTGAGTTTTCTCATAAAACATCATAAAAAGTAAGGGTGGGCGATTAATCGCATTTGCGATTATCTCGCGATATGTTAAAACGCGATTCTCTAATCGCACGGGCTGCGATTTGACTGGTCACGAGATTTGGTAGTGAACCGCTGTGGCCGCGCGCAGCTGAGTGGAGCAAAACAGAGAGAGAGAGCAGGGAGGAGGAGTCCGTGCGTTCCAACACAGTTGCTCCACGCTCGACTGAAGTCATAAAAGTTATAAATTCAGGTAAGTTAGCTCATTTAAACGTGTATCTGAGAGCGCAAGCTGGTCACGTGACTTGGTAGTGAGCAGCTCTGTGGCGCGCGCAGCTCGAGTGGAGCAAAACACAGAGAGCAGGGATGGAGGAGACTGTGCGTTCCAACACAGTTGCTCCAGGCTCGACAGAAGTCATAAAAGTTATAAATTCAGGTAAGTTAGCTCATTTAAACGTGTATCTGATCTTAGAGGCTGAAACACCGAGACCGCGCGAGATCAACAGAGCGCGAGCTGGTCATGTGACCGGGTCTGTTGTTGACGGTGCCCTGTTAGCAGCTAGCTCAGCAAGCTAACGTTCTTCGTGAAAAAGCGCATTAATTATCTGATTTAAAAAAAAACAGTTGCGTCGTTAGTGATATGAATTAATACGGAACCAGTAAAAATAATCGCATTTTAAATCGCAATCGCAATTTATAGAAAAAAAATCGCGATTAGATTATTTTCCAAAATCGTTCAGCCCTAATAAAAAGTCAGCATTTTTATGGTGAAATACCACCTTTAAAATTGTTCTGTACACAAACAAAAACTCCTGTTTATTTTAAATGAAATATTTAGAATAACAGAAGTACAGACAAACATTTTGGCTTATTTTAAATACAAAATAATTTAAAATAACAAACAAAAGTACAGTTTTCACTCCAGATAACTGCAGCTACATCTTTCACAGTTATCCTGTGCACATTTAAACTTTCCTGTTCATTTCAAATAGTGAAAAGTTTAGAGTAACGAATACAGAGCATCTTTTATTTTGGTTTTCACAGAAAATCCAGATAAAAGATGGCAGGCACAGAGGGTGAGACCCCTGATACCACTGATACAGGGCAACCTGTGCCAACTGAAGGCTACGACCCGACCAAAGCAGAATGGATCGAACATGCCTTATATTCGCTCACAGGGTCCATCACAAATTACTACCAAGAGACAGTTGATGGAGGAAACAGATGTGGACAGTGCATTAAAAATTGTAACAGCTGGAACCACAACGGGTGAAAAGAAAGCAGACAGAGACAAACGTTTGGCTAAATTAAGCCTTCTGTTAAAAGCCAAGCTAGACTTTGAAACTGTTACATGCCAGGCTGTCTCTAAATCATGTTTAACAGCACAAATGGAGATTGCCACTTTACAGCAGGAGGTAAGAAGTTTAACACAGTCGAGTATTGACAGCGCTGAACAAACGCATAGTCTCTACGAAGAATGCACAGTGTTAAAAAGGGATTTTGAACAATCACAAGATGATTTGAAAAAATGTGTGGTGGAGAAGGATAAGTATTACTATCAGTACAAGTCGCTTCAGGCGGATTGTGGGGAGGCACGGGACGCGCTAGACAAATGCACGGACACCCTGGAATCATTGTCACTACGGTACACAAGGCTGCAAGATGATTATAGAAAATCACAAGAACAGCACATGGTGTTACAACGTGATAATGATGGGTTAAGAGTCCAACTGAACAGTTGTCGAATAGAGCGTGCATCAGCAATGAACAAACTCTTTGAAGAAGAGAGAAAATGTTTGGATCTCATGAGTAAACACCTTGAGAATCCACCACCTCCGCCGCCCCCTCCCATACCTGATGACCCACTCCCTTCTCCACCGCCCCTGCCCATGCCTGATGCACTACAGGTAGTCCCCGACTTACGAGCGAGTTCCGTTACAACGAGTTGCTCGTAAAGCGAAAATTCGTAACTTGGAACGGCCGCCACGTGTCTCGTAAGTCCGGAATTTCGCTCGTAAGTTGGAACGGTTTTGCTAGCGCGACTACAAACACTCGTTTTTCATCGAAAAACTGCTTACGAGTGCATAAAAATGATCGGAAACGTGTGTCCACATGTTTAGCTAACGAACTGTGGTGAAAAAACACAGAAAAATTCTGTATTTTTTGCGTTTTTTCCAAAAATTTGCCAGCTCGTAAGTCCGGAACCTCGTAGGTCAGAGCGCTCGTAAGTCGGGGACTACCTGTACTCCCTCCGCTACCACCCCCACCTCAACAGACATTTGTTGGGATAACCCAATGGCAGGTACCTACGTACCCCATGTCAACAGGTGTACCTGGTGCGCAGATGGGTGGGTATATCACTATCAATGGTTCTCAATTCGCTGTCCCAATAGAACGACTCCATAAAATTTCCCAGTTCATTCAACGTTTTGAGCCAAGGCAATATGGTTCAACTGAAACCGATACCTATCTGAAAGACATTGAGTTTAAACTGGCATGCTATCCGAACGCTGCGGTCGACGATAAAGTTGGTTTAATCAAACTCACCTCAAGCAGAAAAGTGTAGCACTTCATTGCGCGTCAACCAGTCGCCATTTTGAAGGATTACAAACTTTTCTGCGAAACTCTACTGCAAGAATATGCTCCTCGCATGGGAGACGTTGGCTACCAAGCCGCATTGAAAATCACTCAGGGGCAGAATGAACATCCGATCCCATATTATGACAGACTTTTCGAAGCCTTTTTTGGTGATAGAAATGAGCCAGGTATGGAGGATGAACGTGATTTTAAGTTTCTTTTTATGAACAATCTATATTCAGAGATTGGTTCAACGGCCAACCTCATGGCCGACTACAAAGAAAAAACTATGCGTGAATTAAAGGAGTAATAATAATAATAATAATGAATTCAATTTATAACGCACTTTTCATTAGTGAAAATCTCAAAGTGCTACACACATTCATACACCGGTAGCGGCAGACTACCATGCAAGGTGCTTTCCAGTCCTACCGGGAGCAACTCGGGGTTAAGTGTCTTGCCCAAAGACACAACGACACATGGTGTGGGGAACCGAGATTCGAACCGCCAACCTTCCGATCGGGGGACGACTGCCATTACCACTACGCCACGGCCGCCCACTGTGTGCGCTATACGTGTTTTTGAAACATACAAGCAACACAAGAAACCCGTAGAAGTGTATCCAGGTGAAAAGGTCAGATACCAAACGCTAGAACTTGAAGGAGCAAGAGTGCCAGCTCACTCTTTTAAGGAAGGCGAGAATAAACAAAATTTTCAACCTAACAGACCGCAAGATGAAGGTGTCCGCTGGAACAAAGACCAAAAGGGGTCCAGAGACCCGAAGTGGTGCAGGCCGCATCAAGAGGATGAACCCCATTATCAAAAAGGGGGGGCATTCCAAAAGAAAAAGAAATATGGGTCCCAAGGAGACTCATATGAAAGAGCGTGGTCCCAGAGGGGACCCCGAGCAATGCGCCAGCTCCTGCACCTCAGACTGAACAGTCCGGGGCGAGGAAAAACCCACAGAAGTTCCAGAAAAAAGGTCCTAAACCTCTGTCCTCAGAAGAGATGGAGAACATACGTCGATTGTTAGAAAGTTTGTAAAAAACAAACAAGGAAAACAAACCTGGAGTAATGTGTAGCACTATCATTGATAGTAACTCAGAGCACACAGATAACAACAATGCCACAATTGCTGACAGTCACCGAGATACTGATGGTCAGGATGCTGACAATCAGGGTACAGACAGTCAAAAAGACGTTGACTGTAACCATGACATCATTGTTACAGAGTCAGAGAGCCACTCACTAAGAGCTCTAGAGGAAATAAATATTTTCTCACGGTAGCCTGTGCATTTACCAAATGGGTAGAATGCCTACCAGCTCCTAATGACACAGCACAAACCATTGCTATGTTGTTAATGAATCATATATTCTCAAGGTTTGGACTTCCCCTTAGGGTGAACTCAGACCAAGGTACACACTTCACAGGTGAAGTGATGAAAGAACTGTGGAAGACGCTAGGCGTCAAGGCCAACTTTCATGTCGGCTACCACCCACAGGCTTCAGGCCAAGTAGAGAGAGCAAACAGAACTGTGGTGAGTATTTTGAAGAAATACGTGGCTGCAAACCACAAGGACTGGGACGTGAAACTCCCTCTGGTCCTCATGGCCATAAGAGCCACTCCACACACATCAACTGGCATCTCTCCCTTCGAGATGATGACCGGTCGACAAATGACTCTCCCTCTACACCTGTTGTACCAACCAGGCGACGCCGCCATGGCGACAGCCTACACCACACAACAATACATGAAAGATTTGAATGTACACCTCAGAAACACTTTTGCTTTCGCCCAGAAAAACCTGGAAAAATCCGCTGAAGGACGCAAGGCGTACTACGACCAGAAGGCCTCTCACAATGAACTCCAAGTGGGAGACAGAGTCTGGTACTATACGTTCGCCCCAGCAACCGGGAAAGGAGAGTCCGGGACCGGAACTCTCGCCCGCAAACTAATGCCCAGGTGGACTGGACCTCATCTGATAACAGACAAAGTGTCCTCAGTCGTCTACGAAATCAAAATCAGCAAAGGCCGCAAAGAGCCAATTGCTAAATGGGTACATCGAAATCAGATCAAACCTTACAAGGCGTTCAATGACTCCACAAAAGACAAAGATCTCACAAACTCACCGACTTCATGGGATAATAAGGTCGTCCAAACACAAGTTAGTAAATAAACTAATCAGGTTTAAACTACCGTATTTTCCACCCTATAAGTCGCATTGTCCAACTTGAACTTAGAAGCGCTAAGTCTAACACCCACAACAAAAACTAATCTTAACAACCGTTTAAATCCACGAGATTTAATTTGACCTCGGTCATAAAGTTGAGACCTGTTTTTCTTGTGTGTTGCATTTTGGAATCTGACGACAAGAGTGTGTCGAAGCAGTGAAACGTTGTTTCCTTGTTGTTTAGTCATTACTGTTGTCATTAGTTGAGATATTGTTTTGGTTCTGAACACTCCCAGCCAAAAAGGTTTTGTATTAACATTGGTTAATGAATGATATGGATTTAACTATGCCAACATGCAGTTCGTTTTGTTAAATCTCAATCGTCGAAGAGTCAATGTAGTTTAAAGCTACTCAAGGTACCATAAACTACACTGGTCTCACAATTTCTAAATTGAACCGATTCGATCGTTTCTATTCTAGATTATCTATTCATTTTGATGAGTCTCGCCATAGACTTCAAAATTTATTAGGAATACCAAATCCTACGTCGTTCGTCTAAAAGACAACAGACATTTAGATCAAACTATATTTCATTTTTCTATTTTAGTTTAACCTAAACTAAGTAATGAATGGAGGAATAGTTTGGAATTAGAGGCCTTCGTTACAGAAGCCCTCCAAAATTTTATAGGTATAGATCCCTATTTCTAATTTTACAGAATTGATCCACCCCTTAATTGGTAATTGTAGCTGATCTAAATCATGATAGCTTACACACCAGGTGCATATAGGTAGGGCCTAATGTAAAATCCCAATCATAAGCCCACCTAAAAACCACATAATTGCATGACACATAGAACCAGAGTGGCACTGACTGGAAGCCAACCAGCCAACAACCTTCGATGTGGGGACCTGCAGCTCCAACGCTTGGTCTTCAACCTTCATCCAAGGGTCGCCTCCTCTGCGTCAATCGAGGGATCCCCTCTACATGCTGATTATAAAAACAATTGTTGCTGATGAAATCACCAACTCTAATCGATATGGAATTACTGCTGTGGAATTACCGCTGTGGATTATAAGACTTTGTTTTCCAAGGGATCACAGACTTTGTTTTCCAAGAGTTAACAGACTCAGTTTTCCAAGGGATTAAAAGCTTACCGCAATGGGATTACCTCCGAACAGTATGGAAGTTCCAAAAACTTTATGGGATTATAATTTTTGATTTTTCTTTTCCACTTGCTGGATTACTTCAAGATCAGAGACAGTTCAAGGTTTCCTTTCGTGTTGGACCCCATCCCCAAGGACTGGCGATGGCATCCAAAAGGGGAGAGATGTAGTGGGCATGACCGTGTCCGCTCTGATACACCTGTGTATTTTTGAACTGTTCCAGAGATGACCTTTACTGACCTCTCAGTAAAGCAAGACATTTAATACAAATTATTCCATTAGTTGTAATCTGAGAACATAGTCACCAAAAGAGACTATTGGCTTCTTTAATTTTATTCTAATGTAATCAAAAGAATAACATTTTGTCATTTTCATGATATATGTTATATGCTATGTTATTCTTTAAATGTGAAGCATGACTGTGTTACTTGATCAAATGAAATGGTGTCAAAGTTCAGATAAAAGGTCAAACTGACTTACACAGAAGTTGTTTTTGTTGAGTTTCAGCTAAAACTCTAACTAGCGTCTGAAAGTCTTCTCACTCAGATACTTTTCCTAAACAATTTCACTCTGCTCTGAATTTCACCTTGAATCGTGATAACAAGTGAACTGCTCGACTGGTTCTTTTTGGACCAATGGGGAAGAGACAAGTTTCTCTCCTCTCAGATCTTCTACTAAAAGTTCTAAGCTTTTGCTGGAACGGGGAAGTCTGCTGGTGTAAGCCTCAGGATGAGGTCTTCCCAAAGAACTGAATGAACGTCAGTCACACGCTAAGGACACGTCATTTCAGTTAAGGACTAATAACATGCTTGTTATGAATCCACTCCTAACCGAGTGTAAGCTCAAAACTTTGTTTATTCCTTCCTGGAATAAGTTATTTTGAGCCAGAGGCCAGGAGCTGACGCATTTTCTGATGACCAACGCGAAATCAGGAGACGTTGGAAGGTAAATGTAATAACCAACTCAGATGTACTGGCCCCCGCAAGGAACCCGTGCATCTGAAAAGCTACAAGGACTTCTCTTACCGGGCTGTCGTCAAAAGGTAAAGAGCTGTTTACAAACGTACCTGGAATTGAGCAGAAGTCGGATGGAAAGTGTCATTTCTGGTTACACTCAAGATAAATAACTTCCTCCTTTAACCTCTCCTTCTTAAATTTCTCCATCTCCATTTCTAAGCTGGTAACTATTTTTAAGCTAAGACTGAGCCACAGACTAAGTATAATGACATCCTGTATTTATGTCTGTTGTTACAATTTAAATGTGCTGACGTATTAAATTGCAAGAAAGTGAAATCATGTCAATCAAGTGTAATGGTGTTAATTTAGTTGATTTATTCTAAATAAATGGTAGTGTCTTTGGCATACCAAACTAAGTTAACATTTCCATTGTCACTCTATGGCTTCTGTTTTACTTATCCATCATAAAGATCACAGAAATATTGGGTAAACGGAAAAAGAAAAGAATCCGTGAAATTACTATTCAATCTGAATAAGTAAATTAATCAAGGTAAAGGGGTCAGTATTAATATTGACCTCCTATATATCCTTTACATCTGGGTGGTACCGTACGTGTTTAAAGACACAATCGGTAACACCCTCATGTTTGCTTCAATTGCAACACCTTTCTGATGGATATGATTTGGTGCTGATTCATGTCAATAGCTGCTGCTGATGATGGATGGGTAGGAATTGCTGCTGATTTGCTACTGTTTGATGTCAATAGCTGCTACTCTTTGAGAAGTGTTCATGGTTCATGGTTGACAGCATTTGCTGATGATGGATTGATGTGAATTGCTGCTGATTTGGTGCTGTTTGATTGATGATGGATGGATGGCAATGGTTTCACATACATGATGGTTGCAACATGTTTCTGATGGATGTGATTTGCTGCTGATTTGGTGCTGATTCATGTCAATAGCTGCTGATGGATGGATGGATGGATGAGAATTGCTGCTGATTTGCTGCTGTTTGTTGTCAATAGCTGCTGCTCTTTGAGAAGTGTTCATGGTTCATGGTTGACAGCATTTGCTGATGATGGATGGATGTGAATTGCTGCTGATTTGGTGCTGTTTGATTGATGATGGATGGATGGCACTGGTTTCACATACATGATGGTTGCAACATGTTTCTGATGGATGTGATTTGCTGCTGATTTGGTTCTGATTCATGTCAATAGCTGCTGCTGCTGATGGATAGATGGATGGGAATTGCTGCTGATTTGTCGCTGTTTGATGTCAATAGCTGCTGCTCTTTTCAGAAGTGTTCATGGTTCATGGTTGACATAATTTGCTGCTGATTTGGTGCAGTTTGATTGATGATGGATGGATAGCTGGATGGGAATTGCTGCTGTTTGATGTCAATAGCTGCTGCTCTTTTCAGAAGTGTTCATGGTTGACATCATTTGCTGATTATGGCTGAGAACTGTTTATGAAGAGATTTGCCCCAAAGGGCTTTGAATTGAGAAAGCCCTTTGGATAGAGGGCAAAACATTTTCTGTTACAAATAAAGTCCAGTTGTTTTTGTATGAAACGCTTGTTCTGATTTGGCCAGGAAGAAGCTTACAAACAGAGAATAAAAGTGACTAAGGACTCATCCCTGTGGTACTCCGCGATCCAGCTAAGCAGTTGAGCAGCTGGAGTTCATTGGCCTACAGGGTCAGCCTGTCACACCCACACACTTAGCAAAGAGTATTTTTTTTTTTTTTACATTTTGTGGCACTAGTGGCCTTTATTGGAGAGAGGGAGAGGATGAAACGGAGGAGAGGGGGGGATACACCACAGAAATAGCTCGCCGGGTCTGGAACGCGAACCCGCGAGCCTGTGGAGAGGCGAAAGCCCCGAGCATATGTGCCCCGCGCTTATCTCACTACGCCACAGCGGGGCACAAGCAAAGAGTATTAACAACAAACCACTTCCAACCATCAAGTACCTTGAAACTACCCATACTCACCTGCTTCACCTTTCCCTTGCAACAAATATTTATTTGAGCACTTTGTAAATAGACTCACTTACTGTATCTCTTTCCCTTTGAGCCTGTGTCTTCATCGGTCAGCTAAATTGGGGTAATAAAATTGAATATCATGTTAGGAGTTAAAGGTAATCCTGGCAAACAGGTTGTGTTCTATAGGCTGGTCACTTCTTAAACTTAAAAAAAAAAGGTAAATGGATTGCACTAATAGAGTGCTTTTCTATCTTATCAAGCTACTCAAAGCACTTTACACAACAATATGTGCCATTATTTACCCATTCATACAGCAACAAAAAAAGGCATTCAATACAGAAACAACTGGACTTTATTTGTAACAGAAGACGTTTCGCTTCCCATCTGAAGAGCTTTCTCAATTCAAAGAGCAGAGAGTGTGTGAGCAAGGTTTTAAAGGGCTGAGATAAGATACAACATACCGTACCTATGTAAATTGACAAATCACACCTCCCACCTTAACAGTAGGGGTTTCTTAAGGTCTTTGTTAGTCTAATTCACAGACGAGGCTCCTCTGTTCCCATCAGGTGTGAAAATTGTCTGGGAGTCAGACCTAAAGCTGCATTATACGTTTTTGAAATTTGGAATCTAATGCCTGGTACCCACTGCACAACTCGAAACGCGCCTGCCGTCCCCTTTTGGCCGCTTGTCAGGGTCCCACCAAACCACTGAAGACCATCTGATGACGTACACTAGGGGGTAGCAGAGGGAGGGGTCTCTAGCTCGTTTTCCGGGTTCAGTTGTTGTTTTAACTGCACCTCCGACGGTCTTTGATGAGATAAAACGTTTTTTTTTTTATGTTTGGGGTGACCTACACTGGAGAGAACAGTAGCCTGTCAGCAGCAACTGTAAAAATGTCACGTTTCTTACCGAAGTTTGGTTCCAGTTCATGGAGGCTCGATCCGGTAAGTTTAAAAAGTCCAAAAAAAGTCCCGTTGTGGTTGTGTAATCAAATAGCAGAGGCTCTCCCGACTGTTTGCTAAACGCGTCGAGCCTCCAAAGATCGAATTTTATGGCGTTGGTAGTTCGACGTCGACGCGCGCGTGCGTGTGCAAGCTGCCCCCGCGCCGCTTCGATCACTTGAATCGCGCCGCTTCCCTGTTCGCCGTGACTCCACGCGTCTCCTCATAGACTTTGAATGTAAACCGGCCGCTTCAGCCGCCCGACAACGGGGCAGTGGGTACCAGGCATGAGGCCTCCTCCTCTGTTAAGAGAAGGCTTTTCCCTCCTCACATAAACAGCTTCCTTCACCCCCCCCCCCCTCAAACCACCTGTGCTCTCGGTCCAAAATGTGCACATTCTGGTCCTCAAAAAAGTGTCCCTTGTCCGTGAGGTGGAGGTGAACAGCTGAGTTTTGTCCAGAGGAGGTGGCTCTCCTGTGTTGGGACATTCTTCTGTGAATAGGCTGTTTACCCTGATGCATGCTCAATAATCCAGGTAGACAAATCTAAAAAAGCTAAGTCTGACGTCCCCACTAACTCAGGAGCCAGACAGAAGGAGAAATCACACACAAAACAGGCTCTAGAGAAATGTGAATATCCTAACTGGGCCTTCCTGAAAGCCAAGAAACCCAAACAGGACTCCAGCCAGCCATCAGGTGAAAAGAAGGAACCCAGATCCAGACCAGTGGTCGTTCCGTATGTTGCGGGAGTTTCAGAGAAACTGAGACGTTTATTTTCTAAACACAATGTCCCAGTGGCTTTTAAACCCCAAAATACA
Source organism: Garcialebias charrua (assembly GCA_038048925.1). NCBI lineage: Eukaryota > Metazoa > Chordata > Actinopteri > Cyprinodontiformes > Rivulidae > Garcialebias > Garcialebias charrua. The sequence goes on along the minus strand of JBBPBX010046922.1, from coordinate 8,712 downwards.
TTACGGCAAAGACTGGTTCATCCCAAAGATCCAGTCCCCCGGCACAAACAGAGTAATATTGTGTATGCTGTTCAGTGTCAGGAGGGCTGTGATCAGTCTTATATCGGGGAAACTAAACAGCCACTGGCCAAAAGGATGGCCCAGCACAGAAGATCAACATCATCAGGTCAGGACTCTGCGGTCTACACTCATCTCCAGGCCAGCGGTCACTCTTTCAAGGATGAAGATGTTCACATCCTTGATAGAGAGGAACGATGGTTTGAGAGAGGAGTAAAGGAGGCCATATTTGTGAAAAGAAACCATCCATCATTAAACAGAGGTGGAGGCCTCCGGGTTCAACTGTCCCCCTCTTACAATGCTGTTATTGCTAATATCCCTCAGCCCTCTGTGAGTAGCAAACAACCATCAGGGTGCTAACGATCCATCGTTAGGCTGATGGTCCTCCTTGATCATGTAAGCAGCTGGTTTCGGCTGTCATCAGTCAACTGGTTGGTTGGTTGGTGAGAGGGTGCTATTTATAAGACTGAGCTGAATACAGCATCTCAGACTGAGGAAGTCTTTCAGACGAAAGACGAAACGTTTCTACAATTTTTTTTTGCTTTGTTTTGTTCTTGTTTTTTGAATGTCCAGAGGACCAGACTTAGCTTTTTTAGAATAGGCTGTTTAGTTTCCCCAATGTAGAGGTCTGTACTGTACAGTCCTCGTTGCACTGGACTGCGTATACTACACCACTATGTTTGTGTGTGGGTGTTTTGTCCATAGGGTGGACCAGTCTCTGTCTGAGAGTCCTGCTGGGTTTGAAATGTACTGGGATGTTGTGTTTGTTGAAAATCCTTCTGAAATTCTCTGATACTCCAGCCACACAAGGGATTTTGATTTGATCATGTCCTGGATGACTGATAATTCTCACCAGCACATTCATACAGCACTGTACCTCTACAAAGACTAATCAGTGCTTTATCACATTCATACACTAATGAGACACACTGAGGCAATGGTGCAATCATTATTTTGCCCAGGGACACTTTTGCATGTGACTGTTGGTGGAATCAAACCCCCAACTCTTGCATTGGAGGACGACTGCTCTAACCACTCAGCCACAGCCGCCCCAATGAAACTTCCTTTCACTGAAAAATGTTTTATAGCGATTAGATATGATAAAAAACACAATTGGTTCTGTGTGTTTAACAGAGCTGAGCAGAACATCAGGAGGAACATTATTCTGTTTTGTTCAGAGGTGAGCTGGATGTGTTAGCATTAGAAGATATGAATAGATGCTTTACACAGTGGGTTTTTGTCTGAATGTGTTGTGTATTACTAAACTGGCCCCTCTACGATCAATTCACCAACATGCAGACAGTCTCTCCCACATACTCATCATCCGCCCCACTCTTTAAATCAGACAATAAAAGGTAGTCCATAAGAGAAACCCAATAAGTGTGTTTGAGTGAGAGAGATGAGTTGCCAAACAGGAAGGGAGAGTGGGAGGGGGGTCGTTGCAGGTTTTGCCATTTGGACCTCCATTTTTACAGGAGGTCTAAACAGATGGATTAGGTGGGGTGCACCGGAAGGTTTTCAAACAGAGCGTGGTCCTGATATATATATATATATATAATAATAATAATAATAATAATAATAGATTCAATTTATAATGCACTTTTCATTAGTAAAAATCTCAAAGTGCTACAATGTGTAACAAGGTAAAGGTAAAAAATAAAACAAGTGATAAAATCAAATAAAATCAATAATAATATCGACTAAGATCAAAGATAAAATCATGTAGATTTAGGCTTGCTTAAAAAATAAATAAAATAAAACAAATATATATATATATATATATATATATATATATATATATATATATACAGGTAGTCCCCGATTTACGAGCGCTCTGATCTGCGAGGTTCCAGACTTACGAGCTGCGAATTTTTGGAAAAAACGAAAAAAATACTGAGTTTTCATGTGTTTTTTCACCACAGTTAGTTAGTTAAGCATATGAACACACGTTTCCGATCATTTTTATGCACTCATAAGCAGTTTTTGGATGAAAATAGAGTGTTTTTAGTCGCGCTAGCGAAAACCGTTCCAATTTACGAGCGAAATTCCGGATTTACGAGAGAAATGGCGGCCGTTCCGAAATACGAGATTTCCGGTTTACGAGCGCCTCGTTGTAACGGATCTCGCTCGTAAATCGGGGACTACCTGTATATATATATATATATATATATATATATATATATATATATATATATATATATATATATATATATATATATATATATANGTAAATCGGGGACTACCTGTATATATATATATATATATATATATATATATATATATATATACATATATATATATATATATATATATATATATATATATATATATATATATATATATATATATAAATATTCACGGATAGATGAGTTAACCACTTGGGATTGGAATGGAACCAGAACGTGAAGGAGGAGACTGTTTGTCAGTCATTTAGAGTGATTTATTCTTCTTCTTGTGTTTATTTACCTCCAGTGTTTATCATGTTCTGGCTGTCAGCCGGCTATGAGTATAAAAAACTAATTATGATGTGTCTGACTGAGCAAAAAACTTTCCACTCAAAAACAAACAAACAACAAAAAAAGTGGGGGGGGAGTGCATGAGGAGATGGCATGTGCTCTCTGTACATCCATCATTCATTTAGCCACAGTGGGTGAGAGAAAACAGTCAGCCATGCTGACAGAGACGCAGTGTGGACATAAATAAACATCAATTCCATTAAAGAGGCGTTGGCAGAGGCAGTATAAAATACAACGTAATTAGTGAGCGGCAGAGCTCCGCCGGGGCTCGTGTTGTGTAACACGGGGTGGATCCCCATTAGCAGTTGTTGTCACAGACACGACAACACAATAAAAAAAGCTCATCAAAAGTGCTTAACGAGCATCACAGGGCAGGGCAAATTATCCAGGTAAGTTTGAGACCGAGTGTTATTTTTTAATCTTTAAAACAGTAAAGACAGGAAGAAATCTAAAAAAGCTAAGTCTGGTCCTCTGGACATTCAAAAAATAAATTCTATCTAATCTAAACAAATCTAAACAAAAAATTCATTTTTTGAATGTCCAGAGGACCAGACTTAGCTTTTTTAGATTTTTCTACCTGGATTATTGAGCATGCATCAGAGTACAGGAAGAAATGTTGTGCTGAAGTCATCAATCTACAGAGAAAAATGAAGATTCTCAGAGAAAACTTTTATTTACAAGTGGAAAACATTACAGATGATTTTCCCAGGTGGGTCTGTCCCAGCAAGTCACATTTACCCCTAAGGTCAGACCACGCAGTGCTAAACAAAATGCGCTTAATCTCAGACTTCACGATTCAAAGAGCAAATTAAAGGTCAAAGGTCCTACCAGGACAGATAAACATATAAGGCTTGTTTGTAAGGCAACTGGCTTCAGACAGTGTCATCTGAAGGAACCACAAGGCTTCTGGACCAGAACTAGAGCAGAGGACAGACGTTTACTCAGAATGCACTACAGCAAACGGCTCCTCCCAGCTGTCAGCACGGTGGTGGAGGACTGATGATTTGGGCTCCTGACAGCCACTGAGGAGCCCAAAGTGTTCCAGAGTCCAACAGCTAAAGCTTGGTCCAAACTGGGTCCAACAGGACCATGATCCAGAACACAGCAGCTGATCTACAACAGAGCAGATCAGAGAGAACAGAACCAACATTTACTGTTTTGAGCCAAATAATGGAATTCAAATAGAAACCTACCGGTACATGTTTTTCTTATCCAGTCTGGAACTAAGTTTCTCAAAAATGCACAAAGTGGATCTGCTGGTCAGTTTGTGCTGCAACAAGTAGAACTTTATGACCCAAACAGACTCTGATGTTGTGCAAACCAAAGTGCACTGACCTTTTTACACTGGCTGAGCTTTTGGATCACAGCTCCACACCAGGCCAGGATCTGTTTGGTCTAAATTCAGTGAGACACATTCTACAGGACTGAGTTGATGGAAGACTAACGCCAAAAATACACTACATGCGTTCCGGCTCCGCCCCGCTCCGGTCCGACCTCCGCAGCAAATACGCACCTATTATAATCAATGAGAGAATTTACACTGTCTCCGCACGGCGGTGGCGAGCTGCGGAGAGCGGACGGCAGTCCGTCAAAATTAGAAATTTTTCTATTTCTGCCGGACGCCGGAGATGTGCCGGAGTCAACTTTTGAAGATTACGTCGCACCAACAGGAAAAGGAACGAGCACAACTTCCGTATTTACAAAATAAAATCACCACGGGCGGACTAATCCTAGCTCTATACGGATTTATTTGTACAAAAATGCTGTCAAACTATCATTTATGACTACGCCTACAAACGCAATACAAGAAATAAATAAATAAATAAAGTATTTTATTCTGAAATGTAATACATCACTTCCTGTTGCTCAAACCATGTCCTGTCGCTCATTTACGAGAGAAGATCAAGGCAGCAGTCTCTACTGTTGTTCTCCTTCTTCCACCGAATGAATTGTTTTGTTCTGACTTACTTATTTATCACTTGATTTATCGCGCGATCTCGCAATTCCCGCGCATGCGTCTCGGAGCGGCGCATCCAGGCGGACCTGAGCTGAGCGCAGGTAGTGGAAATTGGACTCGCTCAGCTGCGACCTGCGGAGCGGAGCGGAGCCGGACCGCATGTAGTGTAACGCCAAAATTACACTACTTGCGGTCCGCTCCGCTCCGCAGGTCGCAGCTGAGCGTCTCAAACTCCAATTTCCACTACCTCCGCTCAGCTCAGGTCCGCCTGCATGCGCCGCTCCTAGACGCATGCGCGGGATTTGCGGGATCGCGCGATAAATCAAGTGATAAGTAAGTCAGAACAAAACAATTCATTCGGTGGAAGAAGGAGAACAACAGTAGAGACTGCTGCCTTGATCTTCTCTCGTAAATGAGCGACAGGACATGGTTTGAGCAACAGGAAGTGAGGTATTACATTTTCAGAATAAAATACTTTATTTATTTATTTATTTCTTGTATTGCGTTTGTAGGCGTAGTCATAAATGATAGTTTGACAGCATTTTTGTACAAATAAATCCGTATAGAGCTAGGATTAGTCCGCCCGTGGTGATTTTATTTTGTAAATACGGAAGTTGTGCTCGTTCCTTTTCCTGTTGGTGCCTCCGCACAGCTCCGGCGTCCGGCAGAAATAGAAAAAATTCTAATTTTGACGGACTGCCGTCCGCTCTCCGCAGCTCGCTACCGCCGTGCGGAGCCAGTGTAAATTCTGTCATTTATTATAATGGGTGCGTATTTGCTGCGGAGGTCGGAGCGGGGCGGAGCCGTGACGCGTGTGGTGTAATTTTGGCGTAAATTTGGCGTCAAGGGTTCTGCTCCGTGAGGAGAATCGTCTTCTGAAGCTCTGCAGAGTTCCTGATGAAACCACGCATGAAGTGACTGAAGCTCCACAACAAGACAAAACATCATAAAGAGATTCACGCGATCAGCAGCAAAGTTCAGACAAACTGAGACTTTTGAGTTGTTCCACCCAACACGTGAGCCACTAATCATGTAACTGTACATGAAAATAAATGATTATGGACTTTGTCCTGTTTACAAAAAAATGTTTTTTTGTTTAAATTGGTAAAGTAGTAAAAATCATCACTTCATATTTTGTTTTTAAATCAGATAATTAACCCCAAATAAAGTAAATGTATTTATAAAACTTATGAAAAAGTAACACTTCAGACTTAATAAGACCTGAGGCCCTGATGGACGTTTGAAAAATTTAAAATGCTTGTAAAAGTTATGAGTTTATCCATAGCAAAACTGTTGCAGATGATCTAAAAGGCAAAGCTCTCAATTTACTGGGTACCTATGGTCATGAGCAGATTTACCCTGAAGGTTAGACTGTGCAATGCTCAGAGGACTGAACCCTATCTTAGACTCTGTCTTGATTAGAAGGATGTAATATATATTGTAAAATAATTAATAACCCTGGAATCAGTAGTGTTTTTGCTTCTTTGAGGTTATAATTGAACCATTTTAGAACCTGGTAAAGATCGGATTAGTTGGAGTGACCGTGTGAAAGGCTCTTTGTCTCATTTGTCGTTGTGTCCCCTTGTTGGACTGAATGGTCCAGGGTGTCCCTCACCTTTCTCACAGGGACTGCTGGACAAGGACACCAGAGACCAGTGCAATCCAGAAGAAGCGGGTAAAGATTTTTGATGGATGTTCTGATGAATAATCCTAAACATTCTTTTATGATTAACCAGCAACATAAAATAACTTCAAGGGTTTTAAAACTAGTTTCTACAAATTTAGTTTGTAAACTAAATGTAGAAACTACATTTCTGGCCATGACGTGAGAATGAAAACCATTTAACTCAAACCTCCCTGCTCTCTTCTCGTTATTCTGAACTTTTCTGGTCACCTTAGGATGTCACCCTTCAGTTTTACTCAGCATGCCTCAGTGATCAATCCTGGCCTCTCACACAGTCAGTACGTGAAACCACAGGAAGCCCAAAGCAGAACTTTAACCTCAGGGATGACTGTGGTACCCTCAGCGACTGATCAACACGGCTGCTTCCTGGAGTGTGGCTTTTGGTTCACACCGGATGAATGGACATGGGGCTGACAGAGAAGCTGACCTGAGGTAATCAGGTCAGGTTAGGTTTAGGTTTATTGTCATACGCAGCTCAACACAAGGTCAACAATGCAATGAAATGCTCAGGACAAGAAGAACCATCTTGACTCACCAAAAAAAAACAACAAGAAATACCAAAGCATGCAACAAAAATACAAAACCAAGGCGCCAAAAGTGAAAAAGAAATACATCTACAATGCATGGTCCTATTAGCAGAGTGGTTCTGTTGGCAATGAAGTTTCCTTAGCAACATGGTCCAGTTAGCAGCATGGTACTGTTAGCAATGTGGTTCTGTTAGCAGTGTGGTTCTGTTAGTGGCATGATGATGATGATGACCGCGCCAATGGACGATGACTGCCCTCAGGAACCAGTTCCGGCAGACACAGAACATTCCAATTTATCCTGTGGAACCGAACTGCTCCATAGGGTTTGGTCCATGCAGACAGATGATGGATCATGGAGACGGCTGCCATGACAGGCTGGAGCCTGAGCCCAAGGTGGGAAGGGATCCGGTAACTGAACCACGATTGCACGATGGCATTTTAGTGATGCACAAAACTCCAACAGTGTGTTGTGGTCCCACCTGTAGCATGGGTGTACAGTGTAGGCACAAAAAAGTAAAAACAAAAACAACAGGAACAAAAAAGAGTGAGTCAAAGCAGAGTTCAAGTCAGTGCTGCCATACTGCATCACACGTGACATCACTCCCAAACCTAATACCAGAAACAGAGGATTATTTCTGGTTCAACTGACAACCAAAAAAAAAAACCATGAACGCTTGATGCTACACCTGTCGAAACTCTGGTTTCATTATTTTAATAACTGTTTCACGCTTTGCTGTTCGGTCCCTATACAAAAGGAGTGAGAGTTTGGTTCGCATTACCGGTAGTAAGTCGGACCCCTAGGTGAGAGTTGGACTCAACCAGGGCTGCCCATTGTCACTGATTCTGTTCATAACTTTTATTAACAGAATTTCTTGGTGCAGCCATGGGGCGGAGGGTTTCTGGTACGGTGGCCTCAGGATTCCATCTGTGCTCTTTGCAGATGATGTGGTCCTGTTGGCGTCATTGTACCGTGATCTTCAGCTCTCACTGGAGCAGTTTGCAGCTGAGTGTGAATCGGCTGGGATGAGAATCAGAACCCCCAAATCTGAAAGCCATGGTCCTCTTCTGGATAAGGATGGATTGCTCTCTTCAGGTCGAGGGTGAAGTTCTGCCTCAAGTGGAGGAGTTCAAGTATCTCAGGGTTTTGTTCACGAGTGGGGGAAGAATGGAGCGTGAGATTCGCAGATGGATTGGTGCAGCAACTGCAGTACAGTATTGTGGACTCTGAACCTGTCCTTTTTTGGTGAAGAGGGAGCTGAGCTGTAAGGCAAAGCTCTCTGTTTACCAGTCAGATATGTTCATACCCTCTCCTATGGTCATGACCTATGGGTAGTGATAGAAAGAATGAGATTGTGGATACAGGCAGTTGAAAATAGTTTCCTCCACAGGGTAGCTGGGCTCTCCTTTAGAGACATGGTGAGAGGTTCAGTTACATGAGAGAGACTCGGAGTAGAAGCCCTGCTCCTCCACATCAAGAGGAGCCAGTTGAGGTGATTCAGGTATCAGGTAAGGATGCCCCCTGGGCACCTTCCTAGGGAGGTGCTTCGGGCATGTCCGACTGGGACGAGACCCCAGGGTGTCCTTCCAGAAGAGCTGAAAGAGGTGGCTGTGGAAAGAAATGTCTGGGCCTCCCTGCTCAAGCTGCTGCCCCTGCAAACTGACGTCGGATCAAGTGGAAGATAGTGGATGGATGTTTCACGCTTTACATGACTGAGGAAACAATCGTGACAGCTTCAAAAGGCTGAATAAGAAGGAAGTGAGTCACTTGGTTTAGATTTTTAAGGAACATGGTGAGTCATAAAGCAGATTACATTAATTAAATACCTCTGAGGTCTCTTTGACAGCACAGTTCTGCACATTCTTCAAAAGGACAATAATGTCTGGACAAAAACGGCAGCTTACCCTGGAAGGACGACCTTTAGTTCACAAAATGTTGAACTGAAACCTGTGTTTACGTGCAATCCACATATT
>JBBPBX010046921.1:0-12574 GCA_038048925.1 Garcialebias charrua | reverse complement strand
TATATATATTTTTTTTTTTTTTTTCGGGTTTGCGCCTGAAATTACAGTTTTAATCTGACAGTTTTGGATCGGGCTCGGAAAATATGGGGTTGGACCAGGTCAGATTTTTTAGACTCAAATGTAACTCTAGTCAAAGATGCAAAAGCTATAGCACGAATGAAGCCAAGACCAAAATGGACTTCTGCTGTTTTAAAATGGCTCAAATTTTCACAACTTCATGGCAGCTCAAGGAAACCATATTTTTTAAAACTACACTACTGTCAATTAATGGCTCTTTGCAAATGCAAATGCAAATGCAAAAAAAAAGCAGCAGCAGCAGCTAAAGTTCACTTTATTTAAACAACTTGAATCTTCAAAATTCTAAAGTTGTTCATGTCATAATCCTAGTTTTTTGCTTGTTTGTATATTCTTGTTATGTAGACCTATTTGTTGTTTTCTTTTTAGATATAGTTTTTTTTATTTGTTACATGATTGTTTGTGTTTAGTTTGTTCCCTTTCAGTCATGTTCTCTCGGTGCAACATACTTGCTATGGGAATTGCGCCCCCGCGCGATTACCTGAAGGAATACACTCACGCCTTTACGGCTAGGGGCGTCACTGCCGCGCCAGAGGCCCCGCCCTCTGGCTACTTAAGCGGCGTGCGCCGCTCCATCTTCCTCTTTTTTGCCCTTCACCTCGCTTAAACCTGAACTACCTCTTCGCGGGACTTCTCTGGTGCTTCCATCGCTCATTCGAGGTGAGCTCGCTCCCTAAACAGAGCGCACAGAGAATTATTTCCAGCGTACTGCTGGACTAGCAAGCCTAGTCCAGCATTTTTCCACCTAACCCCAACGTTTTTCTCTCCTCTCTCTACAGAATGCTTTGCGACGGCGCTAACTACGCCATCAAAAAAAAAAAAGGAGGCTACCTCGCTAAGTCAAGCTAGCGGGCTAGCCAGCGAAAGCAACACAACGGAGGAGACATCTCAAGAAAGAAGAAGAAAAATTCTGGAAGAACTCGCTCGCCTCGTCTCGGACAGAATGGCTCCGGAGAAGGGAAAGCGGAAAGCGAAACTTCCAAGGAAGACCACCGCTGCGGCAAGCCCCAACTTGCGCGCCTGCCCAAGTGGCTATGGCTTTTATCTCGCAACGACAGACACCAACGAGGCCTGTCCAGTCTGCCTGGGAATGCTTCATGCAAAAACTGCGCTGGACGCACCCGATTTTTGCCTATACTTCAGCATCATGATGGATGCGGTGCTTCGGCATCGGGTCGACCTTGTCGCCAAAGCCATGGGGACCTCGGCCACGTCTGCGGACGCAGACACCACGGAGCCTCTCACCCCCACACCGGAGTTGGAGAGCATGGCCCTACACGACAGCACGCGGGTCGAATGGGGTGACACCCCTGACGCGCTGGCCACCATGGAGGACCTGACTATTGAAATTCGACACCCGAGGCATGATGAACAACGACGAGTTATCCATCTTGGCCTCGGGTGAATTTTCAATGGAGGAGGCGGACGTAGAGCTGGAGGATCAGGGTGACGCACTCGCCCAGACCCCCATACCCGTGCTCTTGGACACGGACCTCTCCATCCCTGCTCTGTTTGAACTGTGCCACAGAGCAGCGGATACACTACAGGTGCCTTGGCCCGAACCCCCTCCTCGCCAACAGGTTACGAGGCTAGCGGGAAATTACTTTTATTCGAAGCAGCAGGCTGCCACGAGGCAGAGGATGCCTGTGTTCCCAGACTTCCTCACGGAACTGACACGCACCTGGACTCACCCACGAGCCCCTATGCTTCTACCCCTCTCACAATTTCTCGACGTGGACGGGATGGACGAGGTGGGTTTAGCTAACGTGCCTCAAATCGAGGACACTCTGGCGTCTCACCTGGCTCCAAATTCTTCAGGAACAAAACCAACTCTCCCCAGCAGGGCCTGCCGGGCCTCGGCGTCACTCCTCAAGAAATGCTATAGGGCTTAGGAACTTGCGGCGCGCCATGAACGCGTCCGCACTGATGCAAGCCTACCTGGCAGAAAAGCTGCAGCAGTTTCATGTGGCAACGGACAAGCAGGTGGCTGCCGAATTGTTGGAGGAAGCCCGCAGAACAACTGACTTCGTGTTCCGAATGATGGGGACGACTGCGGTTGCTCAGGGCAGAGGGATGGCGAAAGTGGTCATTGCGACCCGCCATCTCTGGATGACACTGACAGACTTACCCGAGTGACATAAGGTGCCTTTTCTCCATCACTCGATACAGCCGGAAGGGCTGTTTGATAAAGCTTTGGAACAGATTCAGATGAAACTGGACCAAAGACGCAAACAGGCGGAGGCTCTCCGGGTGGGCATCCCCCGTAGAAGCTTCGCCACCCCAAGAGAAAATGCAGGGGGAAGACCTACCCAGTCCAGGTACCACTCGATGGCGCGTGCCCCACCGCAAAAGCGGCCAACGTACGAGGAAGAGCCTAGGCAGAGACCCCCTTCGGGCCTTCCTCGTACCGAGCACGCTTGGAGCAAGAACAGGTTTGTCCCTCGCCAAATGTCCAAACACAGGGCCTCTTCGGCGAATCGCGACGACAGACAGAAACGGGCCTGATGAACCAAGCTCACGTTTTCATGTTACACGGTCACCCGCCCACGTGGTAACGGGAATGATCCGCCTAAACCCAGACTTTGTTTGTAACACAGTACAAAAAGCTGGTTTATTTTCAGCATGCACCAATCATGCCCTCTCTGCTGTGAGTGACTTAAAATCATATACGTCATGTCACGTAAGCACAAATAAAATCATGAAACAGCAATTCTCTGTTTTACTGACTCAAAAAAAAAAACAACAATAAACACAACTTCTCCCAGCAAAGCAGGTCCCTCTGACCTGCATGCCGTCATAAAGGGGGGGTTTTTGTCTTCCCTCCCTCCCTCACGGCCCACGGGGTATTAGAATATTTTATAAGCCCCGGCAGACTGCTTCTGTTTCATCTGCGGTGAGCAAACACAGTGGCGGCTGTAAACACCCTTCTTGCCCCTTACAGAGGCAGGTGAGAAGGGTCATGTGTTTAGGCTCTCGCCCCATTGCCAAAGGCGAGACAGCCAATACACCAAACAGACGGGCACGTGACATGTCCGTAGCTCAAGGAGCCGAGTCAACAACGTCTCTCGACCGGGATGGGGGGGGGGACTGCTTCAGACGCCCTCACACAGCTTATAACTTCACACCTTCACAGAAGCTGTGTTCAGCTGGTTGTGGACAAAAACCAGTCTGAGGGTGATCAGATTCCTCTTCCTATTGTTCGAAGGGAACTGCACTCTTTCTCACCAAGGCTGAAAGGAACCCCCCCCCCCCACGCTCTCGTGTAGCGGATGCTCCTTCGTTATTAATGAAAGACACGCAAAGCCCATGTAGCAGTCAGGCAGCACGTGACCTCCCTCTACGTGCTGATCCAAAGCTGTCTTTAAAATTAATTCGGGATCCGGTCAGTTTTCCTGGCACCAGAGCTTCATTGAAGCCAAGGGCCAATGGTCTAGGCCATCCCACAAAAAGGACTGGGGTAAGGAGGTCTGCTCGTCTACGTGACCTACAGCTCCATAATTTGGAGGAAGATAATAATAATTCTCCTCCAAACCTGTCTAATGGAGATGACAGGTTGTACCCATCCTCAATTATCCCTGAGCAGGACAACTCAGGGACAAGCTGCCTCCTCCCAAACCTGGTGGACCCCAGGGGCTGTTGGCCTCTGGGTCACCAGAGGAGGCGCTATGGCCACCCAGGCCAAAAACTGCCAAAAGTCTCAGCTTGTCGGCTGAAAGAAACAGGCTGATGGCGGCAGGCCTGCCGGAAAACGTGGTATTAACCATACAGAATGCTCGTGCAGGGTCAACACAATCTTTATACGCTCAGAAATGGCGTATTTTCGAGGCCTGGTGCTCAGAAAGAAATATTGTTTCTTATGCATGCAACCTGGTCCAAATCCTGACCTTCCTTCAGGATCTCTTGGAGAAGGGTCGTTCTCATTCAACGATTAAAGTCTTCCTTTCAGCTATTTCTGCTTGTCATGAAGGCTGGGGAAACAGGACACCTGGAGCACACCCAATCATAATAAGATTTATGAAGGGTGTTCTTCGATCTAAACCACCCAGCAGGATCCTGACTCCTGGTTGGGACCTCGGTTTGGTCTTGGGGGCTCTATGCGACCCCCCATTCGAGCCATTGAGTGAGACTACGATAGATCTACTATCTTATAAAACGGCCTTACTCCTGGCACTTTGCTCGGCGAAACGCGTGGGTGACCTCCACGCATTATCTGTACATCCAATGTGTACCAGATTCGTCCCAGACGGGTCAAAGGTCACACTGAGGCCTAATCCCGCATATACCCCCAAGGTCTGGACCCTGAAATATAGGAGTCTAGACTTTGATCTTTCCTCTTTTCCACCTGCCTCTGTCCTGAACCAGGATCAGGAAAGGTTGTCGGCTCTCTGCCCAGTGAGGGCTTTACGCACCTACATGCAGAGAACAGCCGAATAATAATAATAATACATTTTATTTGTAGGCGCCTTTCTTGGCACTCAAGGTCACCTTACATTGTCAATCATAAAAATAAAATAAAAATAAACCAGACACAATATTATAAACACAGTAAAAACAAGTAAAATGAATTAAAATTAAAATAAAAATAAGACAATGCAGTTGTTATCATAGTGCATAGGCTACTTTAAACAGGTGAGTTTTGAGTTTGACTTTGAAATGTGGCAATGAGTCTGTGTTGCGAATATCAGGTGGGAGTGAGTTCCAGAGCTGGGGAGCAGAGCAGCTGAATGCTCTGCTCCCCATAGTAACAAGACGGGCAATGGGAACAATGAGCTGGATGGAAGAAGAGGATCTGAGGGTACGAGCAGGTGTAGCAATGTGAATAATGTCTGAAAGGTATGGAGGAGCAAGGTTGTGGACAGCTTTGAATGTAAGGAGGAGTATTTTGTAATTGATGCGATATGGGATGGGAAGCCAATGAAGCTGTTGTAAAACAGGTGTGATGTGATGGATTGAGGGGGTCCGTGTAATGATACGAGCAGCTGAATTTTGGACCAGTTGTAGTTTACGAAGGGTTTTCTGAGGTAGGCCAAAAAGAAGAGAATTACAATAATCTAAACGAGAGGTGACCAGACTGTGGACCAGAACAGCAGTGGAGTGAGGAGTGAGGGAAGGACGGAGACGATTAATATTTCGAAGATGAAAGTAGGCTGACCGAGTGATATTATTGACATGGGAGGAGAAGGAGAGGGTGCTATCAAGGATGACACCCAAACTCTTAACCTGATGGGAGGGAAAAATGGAAGAGTTATCAACCGGAATGGAGAAGCTATGAAGTTTGTTTAGTATTGATTTAGTTCCAATTAAAAGAAGTTCTGTTTTATTGCAATTTAGTTTAAGAAAATTGAAAGTGAACTAGTGTTTTATTTCAAGCAAACAATCAGTGAGGGACGAAGGTGGAAGTGCAGAATTAGGTTTGGTTGAACGATAGAGTTAGGTGTCATCTGCGTAGCAATGAAACTGAATGGAGAAGAACAAATCAACTGTTTGTCTGCTTTGCAGCACCTGCTACCGAGAGAGCCCTATCAAAACAACGCCTCTCACACTGGGTGACTGAGGCCATTAAGAGGGCCTACAGTAGCAAAGGTCAGCAGGCACCCTCTGGAGTGCATACTCACTCCACTAGGGGCCTTGCGACTTCCTGGTCATTGTTCAATGGTGTACCAGTTGCAGACATCTGCGCTGCTGCGAATTGGAGCTCCTTGAATACTTTTGCAAGGCATTACAGTTTGGATGTTACTGCAGGTGACGTCACTCAGGCTGTTCTTTCTAACATTCAGTAGAAAGTAGCCTTGGAATGCCTACTGATCAGAGACAGACGTTCACTCTAGCATGCATTTTCATTAGTCTCCACTCCCGGTCTGCTTGTACTCTTGACATGCTCTTTGTCATAAGTCTGTCATTTCATTTGTTGTCCTGTTAGTTCCCATAGTGATCTTTGCAATATAATTTGTTTATTTGTGTGTGTGTGTGTGTGTGTGTGTGTGTGTGTGTGCGTTGGTGCAAGCGTATTGGCCCGCCTATGCGCCAGACTACGTACCGACATTATCGGGACATTTGGTATTAGCCAGCCTTTGCCAATGTCTGGATAAAACACAGATTGTATCCAAATATATTAATATGTAAACATTGTTTTTTCTCATCAATATCAGCGTAACTTGTGGCTAATAGGCTGCCTGGATGAGTTGGAGTGTGCTTTAACACTTAAAATTGTTTTAATAAAAAGTTATTTACATTTATAAAATTGGCTGGCTACGCACCTCCCAGGGTATTTGTGTGTGGTGTGTATGTTTTTGTGTATCGGTTGCATTTATTGCAGCCGTGTGTGTGGCTCACTGACACACATGGCGCCAAACTGCAACGCCCCTCCTCTCGTGATGTGGAGACCGCGCGAAACTCCAACGCCGCCCCTCCTCTCGTGATGTGGAGCATAGACCCTGTAGTGGGCGGGGGCTCAGGGCGGGGCCTCAGGTGACCGAGTTTTTAAAAGTTAAAGCCCCTTGAGCTTACACGTGCAGAGTTATGGCGTCGTGTGTTGAGTGCATGTAGGTGAGCGGAGATTATTTTTGGAGAGCGATTTAAATAAAATTTTGCAGCGGTAGGTGGACAGAGTGTCAGAGTGTATTGACTTCATTCAGGTAAGAATTAAAAAATTTTTTTTGTTGCTTTTGATGACATCATCTCAAGGAAATGTTAACCTAATCCGGTAGTAACGTGACTTTAACCGCAGCGTCACAAACTGTGAAGACTGTAGAAAACTTTATCAACATTTAGATAAATTAGGAAGTATCTGTGCATGAGTTTTGAGTGCGTGAAGAAAGACGCAGCTCAAACTAGCTGCGGCTAGCGTTAGCATGTAACGTAACTTCACTTCAGAAGCGTGACAACCTTTCAACGCTGTTGAAAACTTTTATAGACATTTATATAAATCAGCGATACTATATATGCATCACTTGTGGATGTTTTTAGTGGTTATTTAGAGTCTTAACGCGACGAAGACAAAATTAAACGCACGTCGCGTTAGCGTCACTACCGTGAACGTGTCACGTCACAATAACAGCGTGACTAACGCTGTAATTTAACATGCGTTAATAGGGTAGAGGGGTTTTAATGTTTCCAACGTCATTTTTCTGCTAATTCTGCTCTTTTTTTTTTTTTTTTACCTCTGAGCAGTGAGCAGACGGACGAACTGCGTCGTTACGTCATCACGTCATCACGTTGCAGCCTCGTTACGTCATCACGTTGACTGCAGTTTTATGTAGGTATAAGAATACTGTTGTTGGAATACTGAATACTGAATAATACAGAATACTGTATAAGTGTATTGTATAAACTTGAGAATTGTTTTTTAACTTTTTCATATTTTTACATGTACAGGTTTTCAGCTAGTCCAAGAGGTCATTTGGTATTTGGTGAGTCAAACATCCCGCCTTCCTGAAAACAGACAGATGGATTCTTTACTGACTGAGGTCCACGCTTTATCCATCCATCCATGCATTCATCCATCCATCAAACATCCATCCATCAAACATCCATCCATCCATCATCCATCAAACATCCTACCTTCCTAAACCCAGACATATGGATTCTTTACTGACTGAGGTCCAAGCTTTATCCATCCATCCATCTATCAAACATCCATCCATCCATCAAACATCCATCCATCCATCCATCAAACATCCATCCATCCATCAAACATATATCCATCCATCAAACATCCATCCATCCATCAAACATCCTGCCTTACTGAACCCAGACAGATGGATTATTTACTGACTGAGGTCCACGCTTTATCCATCCATACATCCATCCATCCATCAAACATCCACACATCCATCCATCCATCCATCCATCAAACATCATCCATCCATCATCAAACATCCTGCCTTCCTGAACCCAGACATATGGATTCTTTACTGACTGAGGTCCACGCTTTATCCATCCATCCATGCATTCATCCATCCATCAAACATCCATCCATCAAACATCCATCCATCCATCATCCATCAAACATCCTACCTTCCTAAACCCAGACATATGGATTCTTTACTGACTGAGGTCCAAGCTTTATCCATCCATCCATCTATCAAACATCCATCCATCCATCAAACATCCATCCATCCATCCATCAAACATCCATCCATCCATCAAACATATATCCATCCATCAAACATCCATCCATCCATCAAACATCCTGCCTTACTGAACCCAGACAGATGGATTATTTACTGACTGAGGTCCACGCTTTATCCATCCATACATCCATCCATCCATCAAACATCCACACATCCATCCATCCATCCATCCATCCATCAAACATCATCCATCCATCATCAAACATCCTGCCTTCCTGAACCCAGACATATGGATTCTTTACTGACTGAGGTCCACACTTTATCCATCCATCCATCAAACATCCATCCATCATTCATCCATCAAACATCCATCCATCTATCTATCCATCCATCTATCAAACATCCGGCCTTCTTGAAACCAGACAGATGGATTCTTTACTGACTGAGGTCCACGCTTTATCCATCCATACATACATCCATCTATCAAACATCCATCCATCCATCCATCAAACATCCATCCATCCATCCATCAAACATCCATCCATCATCCATCCATCAAACATCCTGGCTTCCTGAACCTAGACAGATGGATTCTTTACTGACTGAGGTCCACGCTTTATCCATCCATCCATCCATCAAACATCCATCCATCCATCCATCCATCAAACATCCATCTATCCATCCATCAAACATCCTGCCTTACTGAACCCAGACAGATGGATTCTTTACTGACTGATGTCCACGCTTTATCCATCCATCCATCAAACATCCACACATCATCCATCAAACATCCATCCAAACATCCACACATCATCCATCAAACATCCATCCATCAAACATCCATCCATCATCCATCCATCAAACATCCATCCATCTATCCATCCATCTATCAAACATCCTGTCTTCCTGAACCCAGACAGATGGATTCTTTACTGACTGAGGTTCATGCTTTATCCATCCATACATACATCCATCCATCCATCTATCAAACATCCATCCATCCATCAAACATCCAGCCTTGCTGAACCCAGACGGATAGATTCTTTACTGACTGAGGTCCACGCTTTATCCATCCATCCATGCATCCATCCATCCATCCATCCATCCATGCATCCATCTATCAAACATCATCCATCCATCCATCAAACATCCTGCCTTCTTGAAAACAGACATATGGATTCTTTACTGACTGAGGTCCACGCTTTATCCATCCATCCATGCATCCATCCATCCATAAAACATCCATACATCCATCCATCCATCAAACATCCTGCCTTCCTGAACCAGACAGATGGATTCTTTACTGACTGAGGTCCACGCTTTATCCATACATCCACCCATCCATCCATCAAACATCCATCTATCCATCATCAAACATCCATCCATCAAACATCCTGCCTTGCTGAACCCAGACAGATGGATTCTTTACTGACTGAGGTCCACGCTTTATCCAACCATCCATGCATCCATCCATCTATCAAACATCTATCCATCAAACATCCATCATCCATCAAACATCCTGCCTTCCTTAACCCAGACATATGGATTCTTTACTGACTGAGGTCCACGCTTTATCCATCCATCTATCAAACATCCATCCATCCATCCATCAAACATCCATCCATCCATCCATCAAACATCCATCCATCATCCATCCATCAAACATCCTGGCTTCCTGAACCTAGACAGATGGATTCTTTACTGACTGAGGTCCACGCTTTATCCATCCATCCATCCATCAAACATCCATCCATCCATCCATCAAACATCCATCTATCCATCCATCAAACATCCTGCCTTACTGAACCCAGACAGATGGATTCTTTACTGACTGATGTCCACGCTTTATCCATCCATCCATCAAACATCCACACATCATCCATCAAACATCCATCCAAACATCCACACATCATCCATCAAACATCCATCCATCAAACATCCATCCATCATCCATCCATCAAACATCCATCCATCTATCCATCCATCTATCAAACATCCTGTCTTCCTGAACCCAGACAGATGGATTCTTTACTGACTGAGGTTCATGCTTTATCCATCCATACATACATCCATCCATCCATCTATCAAACATCCGTCCATCCATCAAACATCCAGCCTTGCTGAACCCAGACGGATAGATTCTTTACTGACTGAGGTCCACGCTTTATCCATCCATCCATGCATCCATCCATCCATCCATCCATCCATCCATCCATGCATCCATCTATCAAACATCATCCATCCATCCATCAAACATCCTGCCTTCTTGAAAACAGACATATGGATTCTTTACTGACTGAGGTCCACGCTTTATCCATCCATCCATGCATCCATCCATCCATAAAACATCCATACATCCATCCATCCATCAAACATCCTGCCTTCCTGAACCAGACAGATGGATTCTTTACTGACTGAGGTCCACGCTTTATCCATACATCCACCCATCCATCCATCAAACATCCATCTATCCATCATCAAACATCCATCCATCAAACATCCTGCCTTGCTGAACCCAGACAGATGGATTCTTTACTGACTGATGTCCACGCTTTATCCATCCATCATCAAACATCCACACATCATCCATCAAACATCCATCCAAACATCCACACATCATCCATCAAACATCCATCCATCAAACATCCATCCATCATCCATCCATCAAACATCCATCCATCTATCCATCCATCTATCAAACATCCTGTCTTCCTGAACCCAGACAGATGGATTCTTTACTGACTGAGGTTCATGCTTTATCCATCCATACATACATCCATCCATCCATCTATCAAACATCCGTCCATCCATCAAACATCCAGCCTTGCTGAACCCAGACGGATAGATTCTTTACTGACTGAGGTCCACGCTTTATCCATCCATCCATGCATCCATCCATCCATCCATCCATCCATCCATCCATGCATCCATCTATCAAACATCATCCATCCATCCATCAAACATCCTGCCTTCTTGAAAACAGACATATGGATTCTTTACTGACTGAGGTCCACGCTTTATCCATCCATCCATGCATCCATCCATCCATAAAACATCCATACATCCATCCATCCATCAAACATCCTGCCTTCCTGAACCAGACAGATGGATTCTTTACTGACTGAGGTCCACGCTTTATCCATACATCCACCCATCCATCCATCAAACATCCATCTATCCATCATCAAACATCCATCCATCAAACATCCTGCCTTGCTGAACCCAGACAGATGGATTCTTTACTGACTGAGGTCCACGCTTTATCCAACCATCCATGCATCCATCCATCTATCAAACATCTATCCATCAAACATCCATCATCCATCAAACATCCTGCCTTCCTTAACCCAGACATATGGATTCTTTACTGACTGAGGTCCACGCTTTATCCATCCATCTATCAAACATCCATCCATCCATCAAACATCCATCTATCAAACATCCATACATCCATCATCCATCCATCAAACATCCATACATCTATCCATCAAACATCCTACCTTCCTGAACCCAGACAGATGGATTTACTGACTGAGGTCCACACTTTATCCATCCATCCATCCATCAAACATCCATCCATCCATACATCCATGCATCAAACATCCATCCATCCATCTATCCATCAAACATCTCAAACATCCATCAAACATCCATCCATCCATCCATCAAACATCTATCCATCCATCAAACATCCATCCATCCATCAAACATCCTGCCTTGCTGAACCCAGACAGATGGATTCTTTACTGACTGAGGTCCATGCTTTATCCATCCATTCATCCATCCATCCATCCATCAAACATCCACACATCCATCCATCCATCCATGCATCCATCCATCAAACATCATCCATCCATCATCAAACATCCTGCCTTCCTGAACCCAGACATATGGATTCTTTATTGACTGAGGTCCACACTTTATCCATCCATCCATCAAACATCCATCCATCCATCCATCAAACATCCATCCATCATTCATCTATCAAACATCCATCCATCTATCTATCCATCCATCCATCAAACATCCATCCATCCATCCATGTATCCATCCATCAAATATCATCCATCTATCCATCAAACATCTTGCTTTCTTAAAAACATGATAAACTGAAATTGTGTGTGTGTTTGTGTGTGTGACTGTTTTGTGGTTTCTAAGGACAGTGTTTTGTCAGGACAGTAATGAACTGTAATCTGCTTGTCTGTTTATAGCATATGACAATGTCCATAAAAACCACAAAACAGTCACACACACAAACGCACACAATTTCAGTTGAACATGTTATATTTACATGTATATGTCTATCTGTACAGTATATGTATATGCATATACAGTATACATGTATATGCATATATGTATATACACTGTATATGAATATGCATATATGATATGCTTATATACATGTATATATGTATATTTGTGTGTAT
>JBBPBX010046920.1:3419-26382 GCA_038048925.1 Garcialebias charrua | reverse complement strand
TACTCTGTGCAGCAATATTAATGATCATAAAGAGTTTTTAAAAAATCACTTTGAAATGAATGATGAAACTAAAGAACCTTTGAGATGGGGAAAAAAATAGTGATTTCAGGGTATAATCCTACAAAATACTTAAAAAATCCCAATGGACTACCACATGAAGTGGGGATCACTGGAACCACAATCACAAACATCCTTGTTAATCTGAGAGGCGTGCAAAGAGCTACACATGTCAGACAGTTTGAGAATCTCACTGAATTAAAAGACAACTGCAAACATTTTGCAACAAATCCAACAAAGTTCAGTCAGGTCATCTGGACAGTTTATTTTTTGTTGAGACGTTTCATCCTTGAAGTCTTTTAGAAGTCCTTTGGGGTCCTTTGTCCTTTGAGGTCTTTTGTCCTTTGAAGTGCTTTGTCCTTTGAAGTGCTTTGTCCTTTGAAGTCCTTTGGATGAAGGATGAAACATCTAAAAAAAAAAAAAAGAATCTGTCCAGATGACCTGACCAAACTTTATTGGCTTTTCCACCTGGATGCAAGAACGTTGCAAGAACCACATGCGATTGACAATAAAGAACCTTGACCTAGAAAGTCATTCATATTTTTAAGAGTCTATGGTTGACTGAGGTGGCATTCAAGTTCATGTATCTTGGTGTCTGGAGTGATGGTAAGATGGAGCTGGAGACAGACCCTTGTCTTCTCATCCTCTGTATTCAGGGAGTTGCTTTGGTCTGCAGTGGTGAAGAAGGAATTGAGTTGAAAGGATGGATGTTTGGGTTTCTCTCCCTGTCCTCCCCCTCCACAGCCAAACTACCGTTAACATAAAGATGATGGGGTTGGGCGCTTGGGCGTTTGTCGGCGCGGCCTGGTGGCTGCCTGGTGGGGCTCGGGTCCTCTGGTCCTGTCGGTCTGGGCCTGAGGGGTGGGCGTCCCCGGTGCCCGGGCCTCGGTGTCTGGGCCCGGGGCTACGTCGGTGCAACGGGCTCCGACGGGGGCCTGTGAGTTTGTCGCTGTTGGTCCCGGGGGGTCATTGTGTGTAGTCGCTGGTGGGGCTCTTCCTGTTCTCCCCTTTGGTCGGATCTGGGGAGTTGGTGAGTGGCTCGTCCTGTTCGGGTGGCCCTGGGGACTCTGGGCTCGGGGTCCTTCTTGGGGTCTTGGGCTCTGATCCCCCCTTTGTCTGCCTCGGGCCTTGGGGGGGCGGATCTGTGATGCTTCGCGGTCACTATTGAATGTTCTATTCGAGGAACCTTATTCACTTATGCATGCTCACAACCACACACAAATGGGTGCAGGGATGTATATCTAGATATCATATGCAGATATGGTATATGACTGAATATGAATGTATATGTATGTATACTGTGTATTCATTTGTACGTATGGGTATGTATATTTATGGAATTCTACTGCAAAGTCATGAATGTTATTTTTCTTTATGCATGTGTTGCTATGTTCTGTCGTGTACTTTGCAGGATTGCAGACGGAGGTTGGGTGTGTTTTCCTTGTGCTTTTTTTGTGGATAATTGTTGTGTTTTGTTGTCTTACTTTCTGTCTTTCCTTTCTCTCTACAAAAAAAAAAAGAAAAAAAACATAAAGATGATGACAAACATTAACATTAGTTATGAGAAAAATATTGTACATATGTTCTTTACAGTTATTGCTTTTTCATCTGTTTGTCATAAGTTTAGGTGAAATGTGCAGCTGAGCTCTAACTGGAGGTTATTT
The DNA here is from genome assembly GCA_038048925.1 of Garcialebias charrua. Classification (NCBI taxonomy): domain Eukaryota; kingdom Metazoa; phylum Chordata; class Actinopteri; order Cyprinodontiformes; family Rivulidae; genus Garcialebias; species Garcialebias charrua. The sequence goes on along the minus strand of JBBPBX010046920.1, from coordinate 24,661 downwards.
CCGGCGCTGCCTTCAGCCATGTCCACGTCTGATAATCGCCTCACATTTGGCCGCTTGTCGTGACGCTCAGACGGAATGAAACGCCTCGGTGACGGCGAGAGAGAGAAGGAGAGCAGCAGAAGAAAATCCCACTCTTAATGCAAGCGAGCATCAAATCCTCTGGCAACGTGACGCAGCTGGAGGCTGGTGGAGGAGCGCGTGGGAATTAGATGCAGCGATTTGGTTTCTATTGAGATGGGGGGGTTAAAAACTGGGGGGTGCCAAATGGGTTCACTCACCTGGGCTCACCTGTTGTCTCTGGGGGTTAACCAGCTCTCGTCCTACACGGTTCTCCCCTGAACTTTGCAGTCCTGCACGCAGACCATGAAGGCCAGGACCCTGACGTCGGTCACCCTGAACTTCCTCGCCCTGTTCTTCGCCGTGACCGCGTTCATCACGACGTACTGGTGCGTGGGCACCCAGAGGGTCCCGAAGCCCAAGTGCAGCAAGCTGCGGACCCACCAGTGCATAGACTATGGAGTGAACGAAACCGACCCCAACAAGGTGGTTTACAGCTGGGAGACCGGGGATGATCGCTTCCTGTTCCGGCAGTTCCACACTGGAATCTGGTTCTCCTGTGAGGAGAACATCCACGATGAAAGTAAGAGGAGCTGTGTGTTTGGAAGTTAAATAATTTAAATATAGAAATGCTTAAAGATAATGTTTCAAATAACTCTCAGCTAACACCACCTCAAATTTTAGCTCTGCATCTGTAAAATTGACTAAATTATAGCAATTTTTGTGTTTTATAAATTCACTTATTCTCTGAGGCCGCTTTGAAATGGGTTGGCTCCAAAAATGTATCAGTTGTAGACTTGCATCCAATGAAAATTTCCTGAATGTTTCATTAACATCCATACCATGGTTATTGAGATATTTTGCTAACAGACAGACAATTGAGTCCAAATGGTTAATGGCAAAAATTTGAACAAAGTTCTTTATTTAATCCATTCGTCCTAGAATATATGTTGGGGATCAGTGTCAGTTATACCACAATAAATCTTTTTTCAATATATGTAGAAATGACAGAATTATAGTTATTTTTGTGTTTTTAAAGGTCACTTGGTTATGACAACCATATTGAATCTGGTTCACTTCATACATTAATCACTTGTAGATGTACATCTAAGGATTACTTCCTGCTAGTTTTATTAAATCACGTCCAGGGGTTCATGATATTTTGCTAACAGACACCTGCTAAAACATAATCACACGCCTTTGCTTTTCTATGGCAAGCAATAAAAGCATCATATTTTAAAATCTCAGCCTGTGAAAAGTTACCGTACTTTGCAGCATCTTTATTTGCATTTACATGATTGTTATTCCTCACAATAAACGTAATGCTGACAGAAAAGAGAGTGTCCAGTCTGACAAAATGATGAAATATATTTAATTTCCATTTTGTTTACCTTCCTTTGTATTTCTTTAGGTTTTGTCACATTTTAGTACGTTTCATTTTTGTGGCAAATGTATTATTTTTTTATTTCCCCCCATTAATTACATTTTTATCTCAGTTTATTTTCAATAAAGTGCAGAGCGAACATCTGCACTTCCGAAAGAATGAACCATCTGAAGTGTCTGAACACAGGTTGATCGCTTCACATCCAAACGGACAGAAACAGTGAATGTTGTTTGCAGAAGTGACCAAACAGTCCGAGTTAATGAATGTTACGTAACCCGCGTCTTGATGAGTTTTTCCTCAAAACAGCTGTTGCCGCCCTCCTCCCGCCTGATTAAAGAGCTCCGTTTACAACAAATCCGGCGCCGGGATGCGGTGGCCGACGGATGACAGAAGGAGTTTGTCATTTGTGCAGGAATCCACGGGGTCAGGGGTCGTTTTCTCTATCCTGTTTGGTAAACTGACCTCAGAAGATGCTTCCATCTATGACCGTCCTGATTGGTTTTACAGTGCATTGATCTCACCCCCACCATCACACACACACAAAAAAAGAAAAGCAGATGTTTAACAGCCCTGCCAACACAGCATCTGGTAACTCAGAATGAGAGGTCAGAAAAGGCGTGGGCCTGCATATGCCTCATATCCAGCATGGGCTTTTTATTTTTTTTGTTGAACTTGTGAACTTGGATTTTTTATTTATTTTTGCTCCTGATTTGAGAATTTACCGAATCGCGCCTTCGGCTAGTTTTGACAACCTGGACACAAACAGATGAGGACACAGATTTTAGCTTTTAAAACATCATTTATGTCACGATTTGAATTTTGTTTCGTAATGTCAAGATTTTCTGATCAGCCACATGCAGGATTCGACAGATACCAAAGTTCATGCTCCATTAATCCAGGTACAAATCCAACAATGTTCAGTCAGTTCATCTGGATGGTTTCTTGTTTTTTTTGCTGAGATGTTTCGTCCTTCATCCAAAGGACTTCTTCAGTCTGAGGAGCCACAAGCAGCACACACCACTGCTGGTGATAAGATGGCCTCCGGGGCCTGCCCTCTCCCCCGTCGACTCTTCTGAGGCAGCTGTGCCAAAGTGGTTCAAAATACCAAAGTTCAAGAAGTTGAAGAAATCCTGTGGATGAAGGACGAAACATCTCAGCAAAAAAAAAGAAACCGTCCTCATGACCTGACTGAACTTTGTTGGATTCGACAGACAAATCATTGTTCTGCCACAATAAATTGTTGTTTTTTTTCTTCTGTTTTACGCTAAGGTGAGCGATGCCGAAGCTTCATTGATTTAGCCCCCGCATCAGAGAAAGGTGACTATCTTCTGCTCATCCTCACATTCACATTGTCTCGTGATAAAACCTGGTTGTAACCTGTCATGGTGTGTTTCGTGTTATAAAACAGTTGTGAGTGTGTCAAGGTAACAAAGGAGCTCCGTCTAAATGTCCATCTAAAGCAGCATTTCACTTTATCACATATAGATATTTTAAACCCATAAAATAAATATTTAAAGGCTTACCTTGACTGTGAGGAATGCTTAATGCCTGCTGCTTTTGCTTTTATTCTTATACGCCCGTCGAACAATGGAACAGTCTCCATCCATATGGACGTAAACATGTTATTTTTTGGGCCACAACTTTTGATCTCTTCAATATAATTGAGGAGACTTGATACACACATGCTTCAGCATTAGACAGTGTTGTGTAATTGTGTAAACCAGGAGCAACCAAGTTGCTCCCGGTAGGACTGGATGGCGCCTTGTATGGCAGTCTACCGCTACCGGTGTATGAATGTGTGTATGAATGGGTGGATGGCTGGTACTGTAAAGCGCTTTGGGGCTCATCACAGGGGTCTGGAAAGCGCTATATAAGTAAGCTCCATTTACCATTTGTGTAGACTTTTTGTCACCTTGGCTTCAATGTCAAGGTCATAAATCAAGGTCAACGTTTAAACAAGGTCATTACTTGGCCGAGCCCTAACTTCTGATTCACTGTGGATAATTTACCTAAACTCGATAGAAACCCGCTAGAGAGAGTGTTGTGTGTTATTTTCATCATCCCAGCTTTAAGGTCAAGGTCTCAAATCAAGGATAGATGTTATACAAGGTTTTTGCTTGTTTGTGTGATAACTTCTGATCCACTCAAGAAAATTTTATGAAACTTGGTACACCTGTGCATCACTAGGTGGAATGTTGCAAAGCCTTTTCATCATCAAAGTTCCAGGGTTCGTCCGTCCGTCCATCCATCCATTCATACATACATACATTCATCCATTCATACATACATACATTCATCATTCATACATACATACATACATACATACATACATACATACATACATACATTCATACATACATACATACATACATACATACATACATACATACATACATACATACATACATACATACATACATACATACATACATACATACATACATACATACATTTTCTTCTGCTTATCCGGGGTCGGGTCGCGGGGGTAGCAGCCTAAGTAGGGAGGCCTAGCCTGGTTAAAACCACACCCTGTCCTTCACTTCGCTTCAGACTAGGGTCTGGGACTCTCCATTTTAAAACGATTCTTGCTGGAGGCGTGGGCTCTGCTGAGGAACAAAACCATTGGATATTTTGAACAGGGAAAGCATTCTGCTCCCTCCCCTCAGAGCCACCCCCCGTGCTCTGGTGAACTTGACAACTGCTCCGCCTCCTGCAGCTCTTCTCTTGTGGCTGCCGCGCTGGAAATTATGTGTTTATATGTTAATAAAACGTTTTAATAAAATACAATAAAACCATGGATCGCTGGTCCAGCTCACCAGAAGACCAGAACATCTGATGGGACTCGGTCAGCAACGTAAAACCCGAGTTTAATTCTCGTGACAACCTCAGCCATTTCCTCCTTGTTCATTTCAGCGGAGGGAGAGAAGGAGGAGGGCGCGAGCGATCACTTGACTTTTGGCCCAAAAAACAAAAGAAAACTCCAGATAAGGGATTAAGAAGGGGAAATTAATAAATTTGTGTCACATATAAAACAGTTCTGCATCGCTTTGCATCGCTTTGAATGAGAACATGCCGGTGCTCGCTGACTGCGCGCTGGCAGAGCCCTTTTATAGGGCTCTGCGCGCTGGGACAGGTGGGGGCGTGGGTTAGGGTCCAAAACTCCGTCCCTTCTTTTCTCTGATTGGTCCGAACAAAAATCTACCGGAGAAATCCTTGTGGATGGGAGAAGTCCCAGACTGTGCAGTGAAGGGAAATGAGAATTGAGCGGAGCTGTGCAGGAAGGCGAGGGCCAGGCTAAGGGAGGCCCAGACTTCCCTCTCCCCAGCCACTTGGAGCAGCTCCTCTGGGGGAATCCCAAGGCGTTCCCAGGCCAGCCGAGAAACATAGTCCCTCCAGCGTGTCCTGGGTCTTCCTCTGGGTCTCCTCCCGGTGGGACATGCCCGGAACACCTCACCAGGGAGGCGTCCAGGAGGCATCCTAACCAGATGCCCGAGCCACCTCAACTGGCTCCTCTCGATGTGGAGAAGCAGCGGCTCTACTCCGAGTCCCTCCCGGATGACCGAGCTTCTCACCCTATCTCTAAGGGAGAGTCCAGACACCCTGCGGAGAAAACTCATTTCAGCCGCTTGTATCCGAGATCTCGTTCTTTCGGTCACAACCCAAAGCTCATGACCATAGATGAGGGTGGGAACGTAGATCGATCGGTAAATTGAGAGCTTTGCCTTTTGACTCAGCTCTCTCTTCACCACGACAGACCGGTACAGCGCCCGCTTCACTGCGGATGCTGCACCTATCCGCCTATCGATCTCACGCTCCAGTTTTCCCGCTCCAACAAGACCCAGAGATACTTAAACTCCTCCACTTGGGGCAGGACCTCCTCCCCGACCCGGAGAGGGCATGCTACCCTTTTCAGGCTCAAGACCATGGCCTCGGATTTGGAGGAACTGATCCTCATCCTGCCGCATCACACTCGGCTGCAAACCGCTCCAGCAAAAGCTGCAGATCATGACCTGATGAAGCCGAAGCAGAAGCTGGCAGCTCCAGTGTCAACATAATAACTCAAGGTCAAAGTTGAAGCAAAGTCATCACTTGTCCAAGCCATAACTTCTGATCCGCTCTGGATAATTTACTGTAACTAAACTTGATACATAGTTGTACCACTAGAGAGAGAGAGGTGTGTTACTTTCATTACCCCAGCTTCAAGTTCAAGGTCACAAATCATGGATAGATGTTAAACAAGATTTTTGCTTGTTTGTGCGATAACTTCTGATCCACTCAAGAAAATTTTATGAAACTTAGTACACCAGAGTCAGAGAGTCAGAGTCAGAGAGTCTTTATTGTCATTTGCACCGCATGTGGTACATGTGATGAAATGAGATTATGTACACAGGGTCCCAGTTACATCCAACAACAAAATGTAAGAGAAAAACAGTAATAACATCTAGGATATGAACTAAGAAAAACATCCAACTAGAAATACACTAAGCCCTAGAGTAATAGAAAAACATCATTACAAACAGCAGCACGAACATGAGTCTTTATGAGCAGATGGTCACAGATGAACACAGCAACAAGAAAACAGATCAGCATCAGCATGATGTGATATTTCACAGTGATTATTCTTATTATTTATTTATTCATGAGTCTAACAGCCTCAGGGTAGAAGCTGTTCCTCAGTCTAGTGGTTCTACATTTGATGCTCCTCAACCTCCGTCCTGAGGGGAGTGGGGCAAAGAGTGTGTGTGCTGGGTGAGTGGGGTCTTTCATGATGCAGGTGGCTCTTTTCCTGCATCTCGAAGTGTAAATGTCTGTGATGGTGGGGTCTTTCTGCAACTGTGCAGCCCCCATGCCACACATTGATGCTGGAGCACAGGATGCTCTCCACTGCATCATTGCTAAGCAGAATGTTGCATAGACTTTTCATCACCGCAGCTCTGGGGTCAAGGTCACAAATTAAGGTCAAATTTAAATTAGGTATTTGAATGAATATGAAACATAACTTCTGTTATTTCTTTTTTTCTTCTCTTCTTCCCTCTTCTCCCTTCTCCAGTAAATAAGAAATGAACGGTTTAAGAATTGAAAGATTTATTTATCTTGACTTAACTTTATTTTGGATATCAATCTCTCTTCTGTTACTAAAACTATCTATTACAGGTCCTTTGATATATATTATAATACCGAACGGAGTAAATGTTGTAACGTTACCCAAATGTTGGACTCATCTAGTACAAATAGACTTCTGTCTAATGCTAGAGAGTGCCCCCACCCCAGTGTGGTGACTTGCCCTCATCCTACCAACAGGGATCTCGAGAGATGTCTTCGTACATCTCCACCTTTGGAAGTTTCTGTTTTATTTGTCCATTTGAGTTTTAATTGTTTATTTAATTATTTGTTGGGGGTTGTTTTTCAAAAATTATATGATGACCATACCAATTTAAATAATGGTTAATAATATCAAGATTGTCTCGTTGAATGTGAACGGCATGAATAATCCTATAAAACGTAAAAAAATTATGACTAAAATGCGCAATGAGAAAGCACAGTTAATTTATCTACAGGAAACACATTTGTCTAAATCGGAACATGAAAAGCTCAGGGGCTTTGGCTACTCAAAAATATTTTACAGTTCTTTCAGACATGGAAATAAGAGAGGTGTTTCAATTTTGATTCATGACTCAATAAAATTTGATTGCAACTATGATTTATCAGATAAAGAAGGGAGGTATGTGATATTGAAGGGGACTCTTGAAAATGAAAAAGTAACACTGGTCAATGTATATATTCCTCCAAAAAGTAACATACAATTATTTAGAATTCTTCTCAATAAAATAATTACGGAATCAGACGGAATGTTGGTCTGGGGAGGGGATTTCAACATGGTATTAAGTCCAAAACTTGACACAACAAATAGTAAAAAACAACAAAATCCAATTACTAACAAAATTAAGCTGTCACTTGATGAATTTGGATTTGTTGATGTCTGGAGGGAGTTAAATCCTGATATAAAAGATTATACCCATTATTCTGCACCCAACAAAAGTTATTCGAGAATTGACTATTTTTTCATGAATAAATCTGACATATATAAGGTAAAAGAATGCAAAATAGAAGAAACAAGTATATCTGACCACGCCTCCTTAATATTAAAACTAAACTTACCTTCTAGAAAACTCAAGACGACATGGCGACTAAATGTAGGCTTATTGAATTATAAAACAATCAAAACAGAAATTTCTGATGATATAAAAACCTACATAAAAGAAAATGATGATGGACAGGTATCTCCGGTGATACTGTGGGATGCACTTAAGGCAGTACTAAGAGGAAGGCTGATATCAAAATCTGTGGCTTTTAAGAAATCCAGAGTGGAAGCCTATGAAAAAGACAGAGCTCAACTAATAGAACTAGAAAAACAACACAAATTAACACAAAATCCTATCCTGCTTATAAAAATAAAAGAATTAAGAAACAATATTGATAAGATACTTACCTATGAAATTGAAAAAAAATCAAAATTTATTAGACAATCGTATCATGAATTGGGATCTAAAGGATCAAAATTATTAGCTAAGAAACTGAAAAAGCAACAGTCAGATAATTATATCTACAAACTAAAGGAAGGTGAAACATCTCAGATGATATATGATCCAGTAAATATAGAGGACATGTTTAGAGAATACTATCAAAGATTATATACTCAACCTCACTGTATTGCAAAAAATAGTGAGATAGAAACCTTCCTGGAGTCATTGGATTTGCCCTCAATTGGACAAAACCAAAATAAACTTTTCACATCCCAAATAACAAGAATAGAAATACAAAAAGCAATAAATAGGTTGAGAAATGGAAAAGCACCAGGAAGTGATGGATTACCATCTGAGTGGTACAAATCTTTTAGTGAAGATCTTATACCAATACTAGAAAAATCATTTAATTATACATTGGAACACGCAACGCTTCCCCCCTCCTGGAGAGAAGCGATTATAACAGTTATTCCAAAAAAGAAGAATAGTGATACATGTTCCGATTACAGACCTATATCTATTCTAAATGTGGACTATAAAATTTATACATCAATATTAGCGAAACGACTCGAACAATTCATTGGGGATCTCATAGATGAGGACCAAACAGGATTTATTAGAGGACGTCAGACAAGAGATAATATTAGGAGGGCCCTTCACATTATAGACCATATTCAAAATAAAAATATTAAGGCTATTCTAATCAGTCTTGATGCAGAGAAAGCTTTTGACAGTGTAAGCTGGAATTTTTTATATAAAACGCTTGAAAGATTTGGTTTTAACGAAAAAGCCGTGCAATGTGTGAGGACACTTTATCAATCACCAACAGCCAGAATCAAGATTAATGGAAATCTGACAGATAATATAAAATTAGAGCATTCTACACGGCAGGGTTGCTGTTTATCACCAATATTATTTGCAATTTACATTGAACCATTGGCACAACATATAAGACAACACAAAGATGAAAGATCTTAAGGGCATTAATATTCATAATGAGTCTCATAAAATAGGTTTATTTGCAGATGATGTCATCTGCTATCTATCAGACCCTGAAAACACAATGCCCTGTTTGTTTAACCAGTTAGATATATTTGGCTTCTACTCAGGATATAAATTAAATTTGAAAAAGACACAGGTTTTGACATTCGCTTACACGCCATCTGAAAAAATATGTGGAAAATATCAACTAAATTGGAATGCCAATAAGATGACCTACTTAGGAATAAACTTGACCAAAAAAATAGATAATCTATATGAATTCAACTTTACTAAAGTTGACCAAGAAATTAGGAATGATATCAGAAGGTGGGATATACTACCTTTAGATTTCAGCTCCAGAATTCAAGCTATCAAAATGAACATGTTACCAAGGCTACTGTATCTCTTCCAGGCATTACCTATAGAAATCCCGGACAGACAGTTTAAAATATGGAACCAGATTACATCTAGATTTATATGGAATGCTAAAAAACCCAGAATAAAATTTAAAATTTTACAATTACCAAAGCAAAAAGGAGGTATGGCACTACCTGATTTTAAAGAATACTATCATGCTGCTCAAATAACTCCTATAATAAATATAACTGCCAAAAATTATGAAGCAAAATGGAAAAATATTGAACAAAGAGTCCAGGGAAGGGAATTACGGAGTATCATCGGAGAAATAGAGACCACCAAAAGTATACTTAAAGATGTTAACACCATTACCAGATTCACACTAGGTAAATGGTTATACATAATTCGAAAATGTAAATTAGAAAAACAACTATGTATGATTCAGTGGCCTGCTTATAACAAATATTTTACCCACGACCCTCGATTTAAACAATGGCTAGAAAAAGACTTAACAGCATTATGTCTGATCATTAAGGATGGCCACTTCAAAAGCTTCCAGGAATTACAGCAAGAATTTGCTCTAACGACTCAAGACCATTTTAGATATTTACAATTAAGGGATTTCTACAATAAAGAGATAAAATATAAAATAGGCCTACATGTAAACGGGATAATCACAATGCTGATTGAGACCTATAAGGGTAAAAAACACAGAACAATGTCTTTACTTTATAAGTATCTGTTAGAAAATAGAGGTGTAAATACATTAGATATTAAAACTAAATGGGAAAGAGAATTAGAAATTATATTAACTGAAGGTGAATGGTTGAATATCTGGAAAACCCAAACTACAACCTCTTCATCCAGAATTTGGAGAGAACATTGTTGGAAAAATATAATCAGATTCTTCATAACACCCAAAATTTGCAGTAAATTCAACTCTAAAAATCAACCGTGTTGGAGAGATTGTGGAACATTTAATGTCGATCACACACATATTTTCTGGCTTTGCCCGAAAATTACACAGTTTTGGAATGAAATACATACAAAGATTGTAATGATATTGGGTTACACAATACCTAAGACCGGTCTGGTGTTATATCTAGGTCTTATAGATAAGGTTGTATTCAATAAGGACAGTTATTTGTTTAAAATTCTGTTAATGGCGGCTAAAAAGGTGATAACCAGAAGATGGTGACAACCTGAAGAGTCAGAGAGTCAGAGAGTCAGAGAGTCAGAGAGTCTTTATTGTCATTTGCACCGCATGTGGTACATGTGATGAAAACGAGATTATGTACACAGGGTCCCAGTTACATCCAACAACAAATGCAAGAGAAAAAAAGAAAAAGAACAGTAATAACATCTAGGATTAACTAAGAAAAACATCAACTAGTAATACACTAAGCCCTAATGTAATAGAAAAACATCAAGTCAAAAGTCAAAAGTCAAAATCAACTTTATTGTCAGAACTGCAATATGTACAGGACATACACAGGACCGAAATTGCGTTTCTCTCAGTCCCTCGGTGCAACAGTAACCATCTAAACACTAAACATTTAATAAACATAAGCATAAAATAGTAAAAGTGTAACACTGTCCTGAGTTTTTTCATAATAGTATAAAAGTATGAAAATTTACACCAACACTGAAACACCAAACACCCCTAAAACACCAAACACCCAATGAACATAAGCATAAAATGAAATAATAAAAGTGTAATACTGTCCTGAGTTTTTGCATAGTAGTATAAAAAGTATAAAAAGTATATCTATAAAATAAACTGAAGGTTCTAGCATTGACATTTGCAAAGAGTGGCACAGCAGCATATAAGTTAATGTACACAGTATATGTATGAGGTATTTGATGTTGGTATATAGGCAAAGTGGCATATGCAGTGAGGCACATAAGGCACATTTGGCATCCTTAGATAAGGCTAGTCAGAGAATGCTGTATATGTATCTGCAGTAGTGTATATAAAATTAGTGTAAATGTAAACAGTAGTAATAAATGTAAAGCAGTAGTAATAAATGTAAACCGTATTAATAAATGTAAACAGTGAATGTAAACAGTAGTATGACTATAGGCAGTAATGTAATACAAACATTAGTGCAAATATGAGAAGTAGTGCAAACTGAATGAGCACATGACCGAGAGTTTAGTGAATAACCCGTTTGATGACACAGAGTCCAGTGTTAAAAACTTTGTGTTGAGTGGTAATGTGTGAGAAAGTTTTTTGTGTTAAGGCAGTTCAAATGGGAGGGGAGGCAGAGCAGGCAGAGTGTTTAGCATTCTGACTGCCTGATGAACAGAGCTGTCTCTCAGTCTACTGGTACGAGCCTGGAGACTCCTCAGTCTCCTCCCTGATGGCAGCAGTCTAAAGCGGCTGTGTAGTGGGTGTGTGGGATCACCTGCCATGCAGTGGGCTTTCCGAGTGAGGCGTTTGCTGTGTAAGTCCTGCAGTGAGGGCAAGGAGGTGCCGACGATCTTCTCAGCTGCTCTCACGATGCGCTGGAGGCTCTTGCGGCATGATGCAGTACATGCACCAAACCACACCGTGATGCAGCTGGTCAGGACACTTTCTATGGCACCCCTGTAGAAGGTGCACATGATGGGGGTTGAAGCTCCAGCCCTTTTCAGCTTGCGGAGAAAGTAGAGGCGCTGGTGAGCCTTCTTGGCCAGTGCTGCAGTGTTCCTGCTCCAGGACAGGTCCTTCGAGACGTGCACTCCCAGGAACTTGGTGCTGTCCACTCTCTCCACTGCGGTGCTGTTGATGGTCAGAGGGGCATGTTGTGCATCCCTCTTCCTGAAGTCCACGACAATCTCCTTTGTCTTCTCCACGTTGAGAGTGAGATTGTTGTGTCCGCACCACAAGGCCAAGCGGCTCACCTCGTTCCTGTAGTCCGTCTCATCGTTGTTGCTGATGAGACCTACCACTGTTGTGTCGTCCGCAAACTTGATGAAGTGGTTGGAGCTGTACGATGGTGTGCAGTCGTGTGTTAGCAGGGTGAATAGAAGGGGGCTCAGCACACATATCATTATAAACAGCAGCACCAACATGAGTCTGTATGAGCAGATGGTCACAAATGAACACAGCAACAAGAAAACAGATCAGCATCAGCATGATGTGATATTTTGCAGTGTTTATTCTTATTATTTATTTATTCATGAGTCTAACAGCCTCAGGGTAGAAGCTGTTCCTCAGTCTAGTGGTTCTACATTTGATGCTCCTCAACCTCCGTCCTGAGGGGAGTGGGGCAAAGAGTGAGTGTGCTGGGTGAGTGAGGTCTTTCATGATGCAGGTGGCTCTTTTCCTGCATCTGGAGGTGTAAATGTCTGTGATGGTGGGGAGACTGACTCCAACAGACTTCTGTGCAGCCTTCACCACTCTCTGTAGAGCTTTCCTCTCTGCAACTGTGCAGCCTCCATGCCACACATTGATGCTGGAGCACAGGATGCTCTCCACTGCACACCTGTAGAAGGAGGTGAGAACTGGGCTGCTCAGACCAGCTCGTCTCAGCCGTCTGAGGAAGTAGAGTCTCTGATGACCTTTCTTGATCAGGCTGGTGGTGTTGTTGCTCCAGCTGAGGTTATCATTCAAGTGTACACCCAAGTATTTGTAGCTGGAGACCACCTCCACCGCAGATCCACCTATGTTCAGTGGGGCATGGGTGTGTTTGTTCCTTCTGAAGTCCACAATCATCTCCTTTGTCTTCTTCACATTCATGTGAAGATTATTCTCTTTGCACCAGCTCTCCAGGTGTTCCACCTCCTGTCTGTAGCTGGACTCATCATTGTTTGTGATGCATCCCACCACCGCTGTATCATCTGCAAACTTAACAATATGACAGCCTGGATGTGTGGCTGTACAATCATATGTGAGCAGTGTGAACAGAAGAGGGCTCAGCACACATCCTTGAGGAGAGCCAGTGCTGAGGGTAATGGTGGAGGAGGAGAAGTTGTGGATCTTCACGGACTGTGGTCTGTTTGTTAAGAAGTCTAGACCCAGTTACAAACGGAGGGGCTTAGTCCAAGTGTGGATAGTTTGTCTATCAGAGTTTGGGGGATCATGGTGTTGAAGGCAGATGTGAAGTCCACAAAGAGCATACGCACGTATGAGTCCTTCTGATCCAGGTGGGTGAGAGCAGTGTGGACCAAAGAGGAGATGGCGTCCTCTGTTGATCGGTTCTCGCGGTATGCATATTGATGAGGGTCCTCGTTGATGTTGACGGTTGTCTTGATGTGGGACATGACCAGTTTCTCAAAACATTTAGCGACTATCGGGGTGAGGGCCACCGGTCTATAGTCATTCAGACCAGTCACTGTGGAGCTCTTTGGAACTGGGATGATGGTGGCGGTCTTCAGGCAGGTGGGAACTGACTCCAGTGAAAGTGAGGTGGTGAAGATGTCAGCCAGCACCTCACAGAGCTGGTCCGCACATTCCTTCAGAACTTTCCCTGGGATGTTGTCTGGTCCGGTTGCTTTATGAGGGTTGATCCTTCTGAGACTGCCTCTCACTTCTGCTGCGGTCACTCTGAGATGCTCTTCATCTGGTGATGAGGTGAGTCTGGTGCTAGCTGGTCTGTTTGGATCTTCAAAACGTGCATAAAACTTATTGAGGGCATCAGGCAGAGATGGGTCCCTGGGGCATTGTTTGCTTTTGCCTTTGTAATCTGTTATGCATTTAATACCCTTCCACATGCTCCGTGGGTCTTGTGAGGTGAACTGTCCCTCGATCCTCTGTGCATATGTGGCCTTGGCCTTCTTAATGCCAGCAACCAGTTCTTTCCTGTTCTTTCTCAGCTCCTCTGTATCTCCGGACTTGAAGGAAGTGTTCCTGGCTGCCAGCAGGGTGCGGACTTCTTTATTTAACCAGGGTTTTTCGTTGGGGTAACATTAAAAAAAAATTATGGATACATTTTCAGAGCATGTGCTAATGTAACCCAGAACTGAGGAAGCATAAAGTTCCAGATCCACTGAACTCCCATTCGTAGCTGCCTCCCTGAAGATAGACCAGTTTGTGTTTTCAAAACAGTCTCTCAGCATGGAGGTACTATCTTGAAGCCAAACTTTTATCTCTCTTTGTTCCGGCTTGGAGCGTCTGAGTGGGGGGAGCTGTGCTGGGACCAAGATCAAAGAGCAGTGATCGGAAGCCCCGAGCGGTGGGCGTGGCTTCGCCGTGTACGCCCCCTTCACATTCGTGTAGACTTGGTCAAGCATTTTATTTCCTCTTGTTGCTGTGAAAACGTGCTGATTGAAGGTTGGGAGGGAGACTTGTAGATCAACGTGATTGAAGTAACCAGAAACAATGAAAAGTCCCTCAGGATATGTACACTACAGCGAGGTGAGTAAGTCATGAATTTCTCCCTGGGCGTCATTAGCATTAGCATCAGGCGCTATGTAAATAGCAGTGATAAGGATCACTGAATAGTCACGGGGCATGTAATGAGGATGGTACCTTACTGTTATCAACTCCACAGCAGCTGAGCAGAGCCTTTTGATCACAGCACAGTTCGAGCACCAATCCTTGTGCACGTAAACACACACACCACCGCCTCGTGTTTTTCCCGTAGTCTCGGTGCACCGGTCTGTTCTGAAAAAGAGTCTGTCATCCAGCTCATAAACAGAGTCCGGTGTATCCTCAGAGATCCACATTTCCGTAAGGCAGAGCACAGCGCATCTCCTCATTTCCTCCGACGTTGTTACTCTCAGACGGAGCAGATCCATTTTGTTGTCCAGCGAGCGTGTGTTAGACAGAAAAAGAGCCGGCATCGGGGGTCTCCCGGTTTTAGCGTCTGCCCGCAGTCTCGTCATAATTCCTGCTCGGCAACCCCGTTTCTGACCTCGGGAGCACCGCTTCCTTTTCTTTCCCCTGGAGCGTGAACCGGAGCACATCTGCTTCCAGAAAGATGTTCTTAACAGCTCCAATCTGCCGAGCTCTGATTTGAGTTTGTTGCTGATATCAGCTGTGCCCTGTGGTAAATCCGTTCCAATTCTTAACAGTTCAGTTCGGCTATAATTCACCCGCAAAAAACGCGCAGTCAGGTACAAATCCACTATTAAAATTACTAAAAACTAGGGATGAACCAGGAGCCCATGAAGCTGCAGCTGCTCTGAGCGCAGCCATCTTGGTGTTTCGCTTCTCATCCGAGAAACTTTCTCAATTGAACCTCCTAATGTAAAGGAATGGATACAAACTGTGAACTCAGTGTTTGAGATGGAGGCTCAATCACATAGAATGAGACTTCGGGAAGAGAACTGTAAGGTCAAGTGGGAAAAATGGACAAATGTCACATCAGCGATACAAGTTTAATTATGGTTACAATGATCTTGTGTATTGTTTCACAAAATGAGTGGCCCCCCACTGGGTATTTTTTTATTAATTTAATCTTTTTGTTTATTTATTTATTTTTTTCTCTTTCTTTCTCTTTCTTTTTTTGAATGTTTGTTTTATGTTTGTCTGATATGTATTGTAGAAAAATATTTAAAAAAAAGTAATTAAAAAAAAAGAAACATAACTTCTGATATGTTCAAAATAATTTAACAAATTTTAAAACATAGTTGTACCACCACTAAACAGAATGTTGCACAATCTTTTCATCATCCCAGCTCTAAGGTTAAGTTCACAAATGAAGGTCAAAGGATATACAGAGTCTATGCATGTTTGAGCGGTTGCTATAGACTGCTGTACTGCGGTATAATAGTTTGTCAGCAGGTGTATAATGTGCCCGTTTAGCATGTAATACTCTTGTTAGTTGTGAGAGACAACAATATCAGCTTGTAGACGATCCTGAACTGGTGAGAAGAAAGGTTTAATGTAATGTATTTTTTCTTAAAGTGCACCTTATTGTCCAAAAAATTATGGTAATCCCTTTTTTGGATTGAACCCTAAACTCACTCCAGTGGGATTTGCTTACTGAGTCAAACACAAGCACCTTCAGACAGGGAATTCTGGGGACAGACATGAGGCTCACTTTCAGTTTTGCATCTGAAAGCTGCACTATAAGAGCTAAAACTTGGAAAATTTTATGTCTTTGTATAATTTCCACCTAGACAATTATTAAAGACCGTGTAAAGTGAATTTCAACATTTTCTTAAATAAACATTATAAATGTGATAATTGTAATGTTGTAAATGAGTAAAAAGTCTCAAAATTGTAGCTCAATTAATTTTGAAGTTATACATGAAACTGTGTATAAAGACATGTGTGTTTCAGGATTTTTTAGGCGTGTTTTAAACGGGACCGCGTTTCGTCACGCGGTCCTCATTAGTATAGCCCTACCCCCTGCTGCTCTAGTGATATAAATTGTTCTTCGCATGGGTGGAGCCGTTCACTCGCGACTCGCAGATAGCATCAGATAGCAATAGCATAGATATTTTGTTCATTGTTAGCTAGCTAATCAATTATGCCTCGTTCCTGCATCTTCCCAGGATGTTTTAATGGTCAGGGCACCTGCTACTGACCGTCTCCCTCCTCAGCCTCCGGACACCGCCGCCGCCTTTCCTGTTTCTTTTCTTTCTTTCTTTTTTTTATTGCTAAGCCTGTGCCCTACAAGTTCACAAGCTCCTTTTTTGCTAAGAAAATGCGACAGGTCCATTGCATACTTAGTTATCAACGTGATTACTCTTTATCTTAATCACCAACACAGCCCCCGCATGCGATGTGTCGGGTCGGACCGGTGCAGCCGCGCGAGTCCGCTCATCTTCTAAACACATAACAGCGGAGTTATGAATTATAGTTGCGTCCTCAACTTTAAAAATAAAACCAGAGTTGTTTGTGCACTAAAAACAGCGTAACTCTTGGAAAAAGGAGCAAACAGAGCAGGTTTACTGATGAACCTGTCTTCCTCCTCCACACAGTTCAGCTCTGAGCGAGAGAGTCCTCCTACTTGCTCTCTGAGCTGCAGTACTGCGCTGAAACCACGCCCACGTGCTGACACGCCCCCACAGTTCCAGACTAAGGGAAAATCATGTTTTTTCATGATTTTTGACACTTAATTTTATAAGGAAAACAATTATGCCATGTGACAAACTAAAAACACAAATCTAATTTCACTTTACACGGTCTTTAATAACAAACGAACAACTTTTCCAATAAATTATTTTTAAACACTATAGGAAGTAATGAGAGGGTTGAGTTGTTCAGCTGGTCATGTCCAGTGATAGTTATAAAACGTAAACCTTCCAGAAATATTGTACTATGCATGGAGCTCAGAATATGTCATATGAATGACTCAGCAATTTTGTATTTCCTCTAGGTCACTAAGCTGTGGCTGCCATCTTGAATGGATCGGGAAGCCTTGATAACTTTCTGAACATTTTATTAAAATCTGTCCACCGGTCCATGAGATATTTTGCTAACACTACAGCCAAAATGCACACAAACAACCAAACATCATTGTGAGGGTAAACATAAACTGTACATTAAGCTTTAGATATGCAAAAAAATGTGGTAAAAGTTAAAAATCAATGTGAAATTGTTGCTTTGACTGTGACATATGGGGTCAATGTTTTACCATGGTGTGGATAGAAAGAGAAATGAAGTAGGGGTGGTCCTGAAGGAGGAGCTGACACAGAATGTAGTAGATGTGAAGAGAGTGTCAGATAGGGTGATGCCTGAAGGTAGAAGTAGAAGGTCTGATGCTAAACATCGTCAGTGGTTATGCTCCTCCACAGGTTGGATGTGATGGGGAGGAGAAAGATACATTTTGGAAAGAAGTGATAGAGAGTATTCCCAGGGAGGAAAGAGTGGTGATTGGAGCAGACCTGAATGGACAAGAAACCATGAAGGACAGATGGTGGTGGATTTTGCCAAGAGAATGGAAATGGCTGTAGTCAACACCTATTTCCAAAAGAAAAAGGAGCATAGAGTGACCTATAAGAGTGGAGGAAGGAGTATGCAGGTTGACTACATTCTGTGTAGGAAACCCGAGGGAGATTGGAGACTGTAAGGTTGTGGCATGGGAGAGCGTGGCCAGACAGCATCGGATGGTTGTGTGTAGAATGACTGTTGTTGTGAAGAAGAGAAAAAGAGTAAAACCAGAGAAGAAGACCAAATGGTGGAAGCTAAAGAAGGAAGAATGTTGTGAGAAATTCAGAGACGAGCTGTTAAAGGCTCTGGGTGGTAAGAAAGAGCTTCCAAGTGACTGGGCTACTACAGCAACAGTAATTAGAGAGACAGGTAGGAAGGTACTTGGTGTGTCATCTGGACAGAGAATGGATGATAAGGAAACCTGGTGGTGGAATAGTGAAGTGCAGGATGCCATTCAAAGAAAGAGATTAGCCAAGAAGAAATATGACAGTGAGAGGACTGAAGAGAGGAGACAGGAATATAAGGAGATGGGACATAGAGCAAAGAGGGAAGTAGCTAAGGCAAAGCAGAGGGCGTACAATGAGTTGTATGGGAGACTGGACACTAAAGAGGGCGAGAAGGACTTGTACCGATTGGCAAGACAGAGGGATCAGGCTGGAAAGGATGTGCAGCAGGTTAGGCTTATTAAAGATAGGAATGGTAATGTTCTAACAAGTGAGGAGAGTGTGACAGGAAGATGGAAGGAGTACTTTGAGGAGCTAATGAATGAAGAGAATGAAAGAGAAAGAAGAGTAGAGGTCATAGAAACTGTGGACCAGGAAGTGGGAAAGATTAGTGAGGGTGAAGTCCAGAAAGCTCTGAAAAGAATGAAGAAGGGGAAGGCAGTAGGACCTGATGACATACCAGTGGAGGTTTGGAAATGTCTTGGAGAGATGGCAGTGAGGTTTTTGACTCAAATATTCAATGGCATATTTGATGGTGAGAAAATGCCTGAGGAATGGAGAAGAATTGTGCTTGTGCCCACTTTTAAGAACAAGGGTGATGTGCAGAGTTGTAGCAATTACAGAGGAATTAAGTTGATGAGCCACACGATGAAGATCTGGGAGAGAGTTGTGGAAGCAAGACTTAGACAAGAGGTGACTATCTGTGTGCAACAGTATGGTTTCATGCCAAGAAAGAGCACCACAGATGCCATATTTGCTTTGAAAATGCTGATGGAGAAGTACCGGTACAGAGAGGGTCATTGTGTGTTTGTGGATTTAGAAAAAGCATAGGACAGAGTGCCGAGGGAGGAGGTGTGGTATTGCATGAGGAAATCTGGAGTGGCAGAAAAGTACTGGTACAGGACATGTATGAAGACAGCAGGACAGTGGTGAGATGTGCTGTAGGAGTGACAGATAGCTTCAAGGTGGAGGTGGGATTGCATCAAGGATCGGCTCTGAGCCCCTTCTTGTTTGCTCTGGTGATGGACCGACTAACAGATGAGGTCAGGCAGGAATCCCCATGGACTATGATGTTTGCAGATGACATTGTGATATGTGGTGAGAACAGGGAACAGGTGGAAGAGAACTTGGAGAGGTGGAGGTATGCACTTGAAAGAAGAGGAATGAAAGTCAGCCGTAGTAAGACAGAGTACATGTGTGTGAATGAGAGGGAGGCTGGTGGAACAGTGAGGCTACAAGGAGCAGAGGTCACAAAGGTGCAGGACTTCAAGTACTGTACTTGGGATCCACTACAGTATCCAGAAAAATGGGAAATGTGGGAAAGAAGTGAAAAAGAGAGCCCAGGAAGGATGGAGTGGATGGAGAAAAGTATCAGGAGCGGTTTGTGACAAAAAGGTGTCAGCAAAGGTCAAAGGAAAAGTTTACAAGACAGTGGTGAGACCAGCTATGGTCTTAAGACAGTGTCACTGACAAAAGACAAGAAAGAACTGGAAGTGGCAGAAATGAAGATGCTGAGGTTCTCCTTAGGAGTGACAAGGATGGATAAGATCAGGAATGAGATCATCAGAGGTACAGCACATGTTGAACAACTGGGAGATAAAGTTAGGGAGGCCAGACTGAGATGGTTTGGACATGTCCAGAGGAGGGACAGTGGGTATATTGGTAGAAGGATGTTAGAAATGCAGCTGCCAGGAAAAAGACAAAGAGGGAGACCAAAGAGGAGATATATGGATGCAGTTAGAGAGGACATGAAGGTAGTTGGAGTGAGGTGGAGGAGGATGACTCGCTGTGGCGACCCCTGAAGAGGGAACAGCCGAAAGAAGAAGAAGATATGGGGTCAAATACTACCATTTTGTGTATTTTTTTTTACTTGTGATTAGACACCAATCCATATTTGTTATGCAAACACATCAACAGGTTTTTGTGGAGAGAAAAAGCTCATTTTGAGACAACTTTATGAATTCTACATTAGAAAGATTTTTTTTTTACTTTAATTTTCATCTTTGTCCCCTTGGTGGCACTTCTGCACTGTCAGGCATTAATAGAGTCTAGGTGGCAATGCAGTGCCGAAATTGCTGTAAATAATCTGCTAAGTGTGAATATATTTTTCAACAAATGTGCCGTTAATAGTTCATTTTGTAAGGCTAATGATTTTTAAGTGGTGTTTTAAGTGGTTAGTGAAAAGCTTTAAAAGGCCAATGAAAACGTTTTACTTAGTTTAAACACCTGTGATTTACACCCACTAATATGCCATACTACACTGTATGTTCAATTTGTTGGATCAGCTTTAGACATTTCAAATTTTGTTATTGTTGGGTAGTATAATAAACATATATATTTTTATTTTAATAATACGATTGTGAACTACTGTAATATGTTTTTTGCTGTTGTTAGTTTTTGTTTTCTATCTTGGCCATTTTTTTGAGACATGTCCACTGTACTTCACAGTTTGTTTCCTTGTGTTGAAAAGTAGGACAGAAAAGAAATGAACTAAAACCGAAAAATCTGATCTTCATCTGTTACCAAAAAGCCGGATCATATTTACCAGATTCATTAGACTAAACAAAACCTACCGCAGACTAACAAACTTCAGATAATATACTGGGTGAAGTTCAGCCTTTTAAAAAATTGGGAATAAAATGTCAAAATGATATTAACCTTATACAGTATATATTTATATAATATAT
>JBBPBX010046919.1:0-13133 GCA_038048925.1 Garcialebias charrua | reverse complement strand
CAAATAAAAAATAATAATTGCCAACTGGATTTAACCAAGCAAATAGGTATGAGCCTCCTATTGGATAATTACTGCATGGGTGATTATCTTTCAGCTGGCAACAAGTTATTTAACCCCAACTGGTTCAATGAGTTGCCTTAAAACAACCACTAATCAGTGAGGCTAACCAGACAAAAATTCTTCAATTTGTTAGGGAGCATAAATATTGGACTCTGGAGCAATGGAAGAAGGTCATGTGGTCTGATGAGTCCAGATTGACCCTGTTCCAGAGTGATGGGTGCATCAGGGTAAGAAGAGAGCAGGTGAAGTGATGCACCCATCATGCCTACCGTACTAGTGTCTAGTCATCAGTGCAAGATCATGGTGAAAAATTAATGCAACACTGGATGGAAATAGATCTTGTGACATTGCAAAAGCTTACTGAAACAATGTCACAGCGAATACATGCTGTAATCAAAGCTAAAGGCGGTCCAACAAAATATTAGTGTGACCCTTTTTTTTTGGGTGGCAACTTTTTTTTTTGACCAGGCAGTATCCTGATTCATGCTCAATAAGGTAAAAAAAATGAGTCGGTGGGGGAGAGGGCGGACTCCAGAAGCCATCTGTGCACCATCAAACTGCTTGACCCACTATGTGAAGGTGCTAGTTATAAGACTGAGTTTGTTGTGGCTCCTCAGGCTAATGAAGTCTTTTGGATGAAAGACAAAATGTTTCAACAGAAAGAAACTAGCCAGAGCACCTGACAACTTTGTATTTAGTTTAACATTAAAGCTAAAGGGGGGGTCTTACTTTTTTTTCCCCGTCTTCTTTAAATTCCTTTCTTTTTAACCATATTAATACAAACCGGATTCCAAAAAAGTTGGGACACTAAACAAATTATGAATAAAAACTGAATGCAATGATGTGGAGGTGCCAACATCTAATATTTTATTCAGAATAGAATACAAATCACAGATCAAAAGTTTAAACTGAGTGAATGTATCATTTTAAGGGAAAAATATGCTGTTTCAAAATTTCAGTGTCAACAAATCCCAAAAAATTTGGGACAAGTCCATTTTTACCACTGCATGGCATCCCCCCTTCTTCTTACAACACTCAACAGACGTCTGGTGACAGAGTAGACCAGTTTCTCAAGTTTAGAAATAGGATTGCTCTCCCATTCATGTCTTATTTTTTATGGCATTTTAATAGACCTGCAATGAGACTGGTATATGTATTTTTTTATTTTTGTATGCTTTGTTTGTTTTTTATCCTTTTAATTAACTTGTCTTTTGTGTTATTGTACAGCACTTTGGTTAACCCTGTGGTTTTTAAAATGTGCTATAGAAATACAGTAAAGTTGATTGATAATACATAGTTCCCAGACACGCCCCCAGTATTGCGCAAACCGGTTTTCGCACCACATCTGAAGGTAGAAGAAGGCAAGATGGCGAACTAGCAGAGCAAATTATACGGACAAAAACACGAGCAACCACAGCTTTACCAAGGAACAAGAGCAAACTGGCAGTGGTCGGAGTTAAATGAGTTTGAGAAAGAAATCATGGCAGACGAATCAGACAACTTGTCACAAAGTAGTTACTCCGATATCATTAATTATTTAATTATTACAAGGAGCGAGCGCACACCGGCTTCACAGCGCAGAGCTTCACAGCTTTAAATCCAAAAAAGATGTGTAAACTGTCTCAATCAGATCTAACCAGCTAAAAAAAGGTTTAACTAAAATAACACACAGCCAACAAACAGTCCAAGCTGAACACAGACCAGAACCAGCACTTTTGAGTCTTACCGTGTTGGAAGTTAGCATGTTGTTAGCATCTGGAGCGAGGCTCGCAGGAGCTCAGGTCGGACGGCGTGGATCCGCCGCGGGGTCACGTCCCATGGGACCGACGCGTCGCCCGCACGACTTGGCTCCCGTCCTCCTTCTCCAACTGGGACGGTTTCCCCCGCCGGTCCTGGTGGACCGTGAGGCCATTGTCGCGTTAGCGAGATGCTAAGCTAACAGCATGCAAGACGGTTTGCTAAATAATGAAAAAAAAAAAACCAGCTCTAACACACAGACAGTTGTACTCTAACATTGTTCTGACATAGTTTCACAAAATGATTTATGTAGAATATTTTGTTTACCGGCCAAAAGGACGACGTCTTCCAGAGCAGATCCAAGCCAGACTCAGAGCGAGGAGGGGCTGCTGTCCAGTTTCTCCGATGAGATAAATCCTTCACGTTACTTTTTTTTTGATTAACTGAAACCTGCGCGTTGCCCAAACGTCTACCCGACTGGAACACCCACTGACACAACACGAAGTAACCATTGCAATTAATTAGAAATTAACACACAAAAAAAACGTGAAAAATGAACATCCATTAAACCGCGCTGTCCCCTGTTCTGACTTTCAAAATGAGGGTCCACCCGGAAGTAAGACGGATGTGACGTCACATGGGAACTATGTATACAGGCCTCTAACTGTTCAATCGTCTTGGGCCTTCTTTGTCGCACCTTCCTCTTTATGATGCGCCAAATGTTCTCTATAGGTGAAAGATCTGGACTGCAGGCTGGACATTTCAGTACCCGGATCCTTCTCCTACGTAGCCATGATGTTGTGATTGCTGCAGAATGTGGTCTGGCATTATCTTGTTGAAAAATGCAGGGTCTTCCCTGAAAGAGATGACGTCTAGATGGGAGCATATGTTGTTCTAGAACCTGAACATAGTTCTCTGCATTAATGGTGCCTTTCCAGACATGCAAGCTGCCCATGCCACAAGCGCTCATGCAACCCCATACCATCAGTGATGCAGGCTTCTGAACGGAGCGTTGATAACAACTTGGGCTATCCTTGTCCTCTCTGGTCAGGATGACATGGCGTCCCAGTGTTCCATAAAGAACTTCAAATCGTGACTCATCTGACCACAGAACAGTCTTCCTGTAGAATTCCTGGTTTCTCCCCTGCTTGTCTTCACTCACTCTCTCCACAGCTCACCTCTAATTACGTTGATGAGATTCACTTGCTGCTGCCTGAGGAGGACTGATCCTGGTGGCCTACTTAAGTGGCATCCAGACACCTCTTCAGTGTTGGGACAACTTCTGCTTATGGGTAAACTAGTTACCAGTCACTTACCTGTTCCTTCACAGCCAATCTTGATTGTCTGTGCTCATCTCCAGGACCTCCATGTCCTGCTCCTCTGAAGTCCTTCCACGGGCCTCATCCAGCACTCCAGTGTGCATTTGCAGAAAAATCAGAGTCCAGTCTCATCAGCGGTACAACAAACTACTGGGTCTACTAGGCATGTAACGGTACTAGTGGGTGTACCGAACCGTTTCGGTACAGCACGTTCGGTTCGGTCCACCTGCATACCGTTTCAGTTATTTTTTCACTCATTGAACGTTAATATATGCGCCGCAGAACAAAATTTCCTGGGCGCGTTTCAGCACGGAGCTATTATCGCGAAGCACGCGCAGCTCGCGCAGCCTTTAGCCGTTAGCTTCTCACTACGGTCTCCTGTTTGAGGAACGTTTCTTGTTAAAAGACGAGCGGCGCGCACATTCAGCGCTGTGTGTGTGGACTGTTGTTTCATGAAGAACAGACTGGCTCTGCAGTAGACAGCATGTCTCACGTGAACGCGCTTGAAACTACGTCATCGGAATGTGAACGAGCAGCTTGCAACAGCGCTAACAGCTGCATTTAAACTACTTTTATCAGGTAAATCATATCAGTCCAGAGCAATAACACAAACTGTGAGTTTTTAAATATCTGAATGTAAGTCTGAATGTTGTTATTATGCGCAGGCTTTAAAGTTATTGATCCTCGCTATGAACATCCATCACTCAAAAAGTTCAGAACTTTATGAAAAAACAAAAACTGATGTCAACAAGCCCTGGAGCAAAGCCCTGCCCTAATGATGAGTGAGAGATTCAACCGTTCAAGAATAGGTATTGTTCTTTTATTATTATTATCTGTGGAATGTTCTGGAGACAGTGATGTTAAAAATGCAAAATCAATGTATACATTTAAGAAAAAGGTCAAAAAGGACTTGCTCAAAAACTATATATGATGTAGCTTAGTGTGTTTGTGTATTACAGTTAGAAAAATTAAGTAGAGTTATTCATTTTGTGATGTAGTTTGAAGGTTATCATTGTTTGAACAAACTGTGAAATAAGGGGCAGATATAATAAGATTTCATCTTCTTTCTGCTCCTTTCATTTTATCCTACTTGTATTCTTGTATCTGATGAAACTGTTTTGTATTGTTCTTTTAAAATGAATGAATAAACATCAAATCAAATCAAAATTATCTAAATAATCTTTTTTATTCAAAATCATAATCTTATTAACTTTTTTTTTTTATTGTGTTTTATTTCCAGTCTGGGACAGACATCCACCAGAGATCACCTGCAGCTAAGAAGTGTGTGATGACTGAACTGAACTCTGAACTTTTCCAGCACCTGTCCCACCAAGAAGAAGTTGTGAGTACAGTAATGAGGACAAATACAGCCACACTGATGCTACTGGACAAAAACTTGATTAGTTAGATTGTAAACAGTCTGTTGCTGCTTATTGTTCTGACTGTTATTGTATTTATTAAGATTTTTATTATTGTTAAAATAGTTTTATTGTAGAGTGCTGTTTATTTAAAATATCATCCAAATGGGTCACTTTTATTTATTACTACCGGTACAATACTGTACAGTACAAACGTATTTTTGGCATATTTTCAAAATAAACAGTTTGTAAGTCTTTATTTTGTCCTTTTTTTGTTTTTGTTTTTGTACCGAAAATAAACCGAAAATAAACCGAACCGAGCCCTCCTTGTAGTTGAACTGAACCTAAATGTGATTTTAGCGTACCGTTACATCCCTAGGGTCTACCCGTTCCTCTCTCCACCGTGTCTCACCTACTCATCCTCCTCGTCGAAACCAGGACCTCACCTCTCCTTTCGGTTCCTTCTCCTTAAACAACAAGTAAGACAACTCGGCCGTGGCGTAGTGGTAATGGCAGTCGTCCCCCGATTGGAAGGTTGGCGGTTCGAATCCCGGTTCCCCACACCATGTGTCGTTGTGTCCTTGGGCAAGACACTTAACCCCGAGTTGCTCCCGGTAGGACTGGAAAGCACCTTGCATGGTAGTCTGCCGCTACCGGTGTATGAATGTGTGTAGCATTCAATGTGTGTAGCGCTTTGAGATTTTCACTAATGAAAAGCGCGTTATAAATTGAATTCATTATTATTATTATTATTAACTCTGATCATCTCAAGATTCTAACATCAAGTCTACAAGATTGGATACTCACCTCTCTTTCATTCTCTCCCAGCTCATCCCTCCAACTCACCTGTAAATAAAGAACACTTATTTTGTATAACTGGTTGTTGTGTACTCTTTCTCGGTCTGACACTTCGGCGTCCTACAAACGACATCATGATAGATTGTCCCAGCCAAACTGACCCCTCTGGCACAACTGGGGAAGAACCACTTAAACCAGGGAGTAGTCACAGAGGAGCTTCACAAACTCTAGCTCTAAAACAAATTCTGAAACGAGACAATACAGAATATTCTCCTAGAGTTGGGTAGTATGTTCTTTTCTGTTCAACAAAGGACAAGCAATAACCCATCTCTTTCTCTTAAACAGCCTTCAACCATGGACCTTGCGGAAAACCGGCACGTTCAACATATCAGAGAACCTGACATCAAGCTTTCAGAATTTTTTGAAGGGGACACAAGGAAATGTGGTGGTTTTCTACTTCAGTACAATCTTGCATTCAGCCGTGCTCCAATAACTTACTCCTCTGATTCTTCACGCGTGTCATATATTGTCGCCTCTCTGAAGGGTAAAGCACTCCAGTGGGCCAACGCCTACCTCCGCCAACGTCCAGTCGAGGTCTTGTCATTTCCTGAGTTCATCAGAGACTTTCTCAAGGTATTTGACTATCCTTTGTTGCAGGAGGAAGCGGCCAAAAACTATTTTCAGTCCGGCAGGGAAAAGAGACTGTGACCATGTTCTCCATTCACTTCCGTATCATCGCGGAGGAATCCGGTTGGGGTGAGACGGCACTACGTAGTGCATTTCTTAACTCTCTCAATAGCAATATCAAGGACCAGCTATTTATTGGAGAATTACCTCCCGATCTCGACGGGACCATAGCCTTAGCCATTAGAGTGGATAACAGAGCACGAGAACGTCAGGTCGAGAATAACTACAACTCCCATGAGCACTTGCCACCTGAAAATATCTTACCTGTTCAGATGACGCCATCCGCCGAATCTGAACCGATGCAAATCGGACACACTCGGCTGACGCCGGAGGAACGACAGTACCACATCCAAAACAAAGCATGCCTGTACTGTGGAAAGAAGGGACACACATTATCCACCTGTTTTCTGCGGGTAAAAAGATTGAGCCTACCAGTTAAACAGGAGATACTGGTGGGTTCGATTGCTACTACTCCTGCTAATTATTTGAAACTGCCCGTTACTCTGTGTGTTAATAATAATAATAATAATAATAATAATGTCTTTGTCTGTCATCTGTGTATGTTTCCCATACACAGATGAAATTCGTCTTTGCATTTAACCCAACCACCACCAGGTGGTGCAGTGAGCAGCCAGAAAGCGCCCGAGGAGCTGGAGAATTAGGTGTACACTCATAGACACCCCAAGGTGTGTATAGTGGCCGGGGCGCGAACCCGCGTCCTTCGGGTCCCAAGTCGAAAGCCCTGCCACTACTGTGAATTTCCCTGTCCAGGCCCTGGTCAACTCTGGTGCAGAACAGAATTTGATCAGTCAGAGTTTGGTGGACAAACTACAGATCTAGTCCCTGAAACTGGATCAGGCCATCTCAGTTTCCGCCCTCACTGGTCAAACCATTTCGTCTATTTCACACAAAACAATAAAAATAAGGTTTGTGGTATCTGGAAATCACCAAGAACTAGGTGAATTTTTTATTGTTGAGACACCAGGGTCACCACTTATTTTGGGTTATCCATGGCTTAAGTTACACAACCCTCAGATTAATTGGGAGGAGGGTCGTGTTGACAGTTGTGGGGGGTGCGATGCTCAGCCGAATGTCTCCGCTCAGCCATATCCCCAAGTCCCGTTAAACAGACACCCAGTGAACCCATTGATTTATCTACAGTTCCAGAAGTGTACCGCTCTTTAGCTCATGTGTTCAGTAAACAAAAGGCTTTGTCGCTACCACTCCACAGGCCATACGATTGTGCCATCGAACTGATATCCGGAGCTCTACTATCCACTAGTCGGCTGTACAACATCTCTGGTCCTGAAAGAGCGACGATGAAGGAGTACATCGAGGATTCATAAAGAGTGGAATCATCTGTCCGTCCACATCTCCCATGGGCGCCGGCTTCTTCTTTGTGGCCAAGAAAGATAAGTCTCTACGGCCATGTATAGACTATCGAGGACTCAACCAGATCACAATTAAAAACAAGTACTCTCTTCCACTTATTGACTCAGTTTATGAGCAACTTCAGGAGGCAACTGTGTTTTCTAAACTGGATCTCAGAAATGCGTACCATTTTGTACGCATACGCCAGGGGGATGAATGGAAAACCGCCTTCAAGACTCCTATGGGCCACTTCGAATACTTGGTCATGCCTTTTGGCTTAACCAATGCCCCTGCCGTTTTTCAGACTCTAGTAAATGGTGTGCTTCGGCACTTCCTTGGTGTGTTTGTCTTTGTCTACATGGACGACATTCTGATTTATTCCAAGCATCAGGAGCAACACACTCATCCTGTGAGCTCTGTTTTACAGCAACTACTAGAGAACCACTTGTATGTCAAGACCGAGAAATGTGAATTCCACGTCTCTACAGTTTCCTTCCTGGGGTTCATATTCGAGAGAGCACAGGTAAAATCAGACCCAGAGAAGATAAAGGCTGTAGTAGACTGGCCCACTTCAACAACATGCAAGCAGCTTCAACGCTTCCTGGAGTTTTCAAATTTTTACCGGTGCTTTATTAAAAAACTATAGTAAAGTCGCTACTCCTCTAACACAATTAACATCCTCCCTCAGGAAGTTTGATTGGTCTCCAGAAGCAGAGAGAGCCTTCACTGACCTTAAGACTCTGTTTTTCATGGCTCCTATTCTGTCTCACCCTGATATTAACAGACAGTTTGTGATGGAGGTGGACATCTCTGAATCTGGGGTGGGGGCTGTTCTTTCTCAGAGGTCAGTGGAGGATAACAAGCTTCATCCCTGCACCTTTTTCTCTCGACGCCTCTCCCCAGCTGAGGCCAACTACTTTGTTGGGGATAGGGAGCTATTGGCCATAAAGATGGCATTAGAAGAGTGGCACCACTGGTTGGAGGGAGCTCAGTCTCCGTTTATTGTTATCACTGACCATAAGAATTTGGTGTTCTACAGACCGCAAAGAGACTTAATGCTCGGCAAGCACGATGGTCACTGTACTTCGCCAGGTTAAATTTTTCTGTCTCGTACATTCCAGGGTCACGTAACGTGAAACCAGATGCCCTCTCACGGCAGTTTGCTACGGCGGAAGAGCTCGATAATCCAGCAAACATTCTTCCCCCATCCTACACGGTGGGCGTCATGACATGGGAGATCGACAAGGTGATTTGGGATGCACAACAGACTAAACCAGACCTGAGTACTGGCCCCAGGTATAAGAGATCTGTCCCTCCATCAGCCGTCAGTAAGGTACTTACCTGGATTCACTATGCAAAGTTTACTTGTCACCCAGGTGTCCGTCGTATGCTGCGTCTCGTCAAGACTCACTTTTGGTGGCCTAACTTGGAGAAGGATGTCAGGGACTTTGTCACGGTCCCACCTGTGCATGAAGCAAACATAGCAATCAACCTCCGGCGGGGCTATTATTGCCTCTCCCCATCCCCAGCCGGCTCTGGTCCCACATTGCCCTCAATTTTGTTACCGGTCTACCCATCTCCAATGGTAACACCACCATTTGCACTATTATTGATCGTTTCTCCAAGTTTGCCCATTTCATCCCTCTTACTAAACTCCCCTCCTCTATGGAAACAGCCTACCTGGTAACGGTACAGGTTTTTCACCTTCACGGCATCCCTGTGGACATTGTTTCTGATAGGGGTCCCCAATTTGTTTCACAGGTCTGAAGAGGCTTCTGCCAGGATATCAGCGCCTCTACCAGCCTATCCTTGGGATACCACCCTCAGTCGAATGGCCAGACTGAGCGGTGCAACCAGGAACTGGAAGCCATGCTAAGGTGTTTCACTCTCAACAATCCATCTTCTTGGTCCCAACAGTTGCCATGGGTCGAGTACGCCCATAACTCCCAGGTGTCCGCTGACACGGGGAAATCTCCATTTGAAGCCGCACTGAGGTACTCTCACCCTCTGTTTCCCTCACAAGAAGTGGATGTGGACGTCCCTTCCGTCAACTTACACATCAGGTGTTGCAGGAGGACCTGGAGGGTCACCAAACAGGCCCTTTCCACGTCAATTGAACAAACCAGATGGTTTGCTGACAAACGTCGGACAGAAGCACCTGCCTATCAGGTCGGCCAGAGGGTATGGTTGTCCACTAAGGATATCAACCTCAAGGACACTCCTCGCAAGCTGGTCCCACGGTTCATTGGTCCCTTTCCCATGGTCAAGGTCATAAATAGGTAGGGATGGGAATTGATAAGAAATTATCAATATCGATGCCTTTATCGATGTCATTTATCGATTCAATTCCTTATCAATTCTGTTATCAATTCTCATTTGGGTAATAAAATATAGTAAACCATTTGTGTTCATAAAGAATTTAATGATCTTTGACCAAAACCAAAAATATATGTAGTATTCCTATTTGATGGTTTTATTGTTTATTAGGAATTTCCTAATAAACAATAAAACTTCAAAACAAACTAGTAATTTTTGTTCAGAAAAATTAACATATCTGCTTTCACACTTATTTAGTGTGTAATTCAAATACCTCTGCTGTTGTTGCTGAGGCTGCCTGAGTGTTTTCTGCCACAACAGCTGCCCTGATCCTGTCCCAGATGTTATTCTCATCATCAATCAACATGGATTTAAATCTGGGGTCGATAACAGTCGCTTCTTCAAGGAATGCTTGGATACAGTCATCCTGAAATTTACAAGCCCAAAACCAGAAAAGTTGGCACGTTGTGCAAATCGCAAATAAAAACAGAATACAATGACTTGCAAATCTTTTTCAACCCATATTCAACTGAATAGAATGCAAAGACAATATATTTAATGTTCGAACGGAGAAACTTTATTTTGTTTTGCAAATAACCATTAACTTAGAATTCAATGGCAGCAACACATTGCAAAAAAGTTGGCACAGGGACATATTTACCACTGTGTTACATCGCCTTTCCTTTTAACAACACTCAGTAAACGTTTGGGAACTGAGGAGACCAATTTTTGAAGCTTTTCAGGTGGAATTCTTCCCCATTCTTGCTTGATGTACAGCTTAAGTTGTTCAACAGTCCGGGGTCTCCGTTGTCGTATTTTACGTTTCATAATGCGCCACACATTTTCAATGGGGGACAGGTCTGGACTGCAGGCAGGCCAGGGGAGGACCCGCACTCTTTTGCTACGAAGCCACGCTGTTGTAACACGTGCAGAATGTGGCT
This sequence comes from Garcialebias charrua, assembly GCA_038048925.1. Lineage (NCBI taxonomy): Eukaryota > Metazoa > Chordata > Actinopteri > Cyprinodontiformes > Rivulidae > Garcialebias > Garcialebias charrua. Next base: position 2,546 of record JBBPBX010046919.1, on the reverse strand, counting down.
TGGCATTGTCTTGCTGAAATAAGCTGGGGCGTCCATGAAAAAGACGTCGCTTGGATGGCAGCATATGTTGCTCCAAAACCTGTATGTACCTTTCAGCATTAATGGTGCCTTCACAGATGTGTAAGTTACCCATGCCTTGGGCACTAATGCACCCCCATACCATCACAGATGCTGGCTTTTGAACTTTGCGCCTATAACAGTCCTGATGGTTCTTTTCCTCTTTGGTCCGTAAGACACGACGTCCACAGTTTCCAAAGACAATTTGAAATGTGGACTCATCAGACCACAGAACACTTTTCCACTTTGCATCAGTCCATCTCAGATGAGCTCGGGCCCAGCAAAGCCGGCGGCGTTTCTGGATCTTGTTGATGAATGGCTTTTGCTTTGCATAGTAGAGCTTTAACTTGCACTTACAGATGTAGCGACGAACTGTAGTTACTGACAGTGGTTTTCTGAAGTATTCCTGAGCCCATGTGGTGATATCTTTTACACACTGATGTCGGTTTTTGATGCAGTACCGCCTGAGGGATCGAAGGTCACGGGCATTCAATGTTGGTTTTCGGCCTTGCCCCTTACGTGTAGTGATTTCTCCAGATTCTCTGAACCTTTTGATGATATTACGGACCGTAGATGGTGAAATTCCTAAATTCCTTGCAATAGCTCGTTGAGAAAAGTTGTTCTTGAACTGTTCGACAATTTGCCCACGCATTTGTTCACAGAGTGGTGACCCTCGCCCCATCCTTCTATGTGGATGACTGAGCATGTCAAGGAAGCTGCTTTTATACCCAATCATGGCACCCACCTGTTCCCAATTTGCATGTTCACCTGTGGGATATTCCAAATAAGTGTTTGATGAGCATTCCTCAAATTTCTCTGTCTTCTTTGTCACTTGTGCCAGCTTTTTTGAAACATGTTGCAGGCATCAAATTCCAAATGAGCTAATAATTGCAAAAAATAACAAAGTTTACCAGTTCGAACGTTAAGTATGTGGTCTTTGCAGTGTGTTCAATTGAATATAGGTTGAAAAAGATTTGCAAGTCATTGTATTCTGTTTTTATTTGCGATTTCCACAACGTGCCAACTTTTCTGGTTTTGGGCTTGTAAAATGGAGGAAAACAAAATTTAGGGAAAGGGAAGATAGTTTACTAAGTTTGGTGTAAATTATTATTACTAGTCATTATTTAACAAATTTACTTTGTAACGTTTGGAAAGATCATTCCAGATGTTTTCTTTAATACTCCTGCTGAAAGCAGAGTCATCTGCCTGCACGGTGTAATGTTTTTCCAGCTTCTGGAGGATGGGAAGTATCTGGCCACAGGTCGGAATAGAAACAGAAACAGAACTGAACTTGTTAAACTGACAACTTACAATTTGATATTTATCATTTAAATATTTTCTTACCGAAATTCACGTGCTTCCACTGTTGTAAAAGGGTGCAAACCTTTCACCACAAATCTGGTAACAGATCGATGACATTCGTTTGTTCTTGCCTCAGTCATTTCATTTTATTTCTCCCTGCTTCCATGAAAGGAGAAGCTAACGTTGGTGTGCTAGCTCCACTCGTGCTAACAACACTACTAGACTCAGACCCAGCCAGACTCCGGCAATCCTCGTCAACTAAATGTTACAGGAGAGGGAGATTATTTATAAAATACAGTGGAAGCAGTATAGCTAAAAGGTAACAAGTGAAAGAATTTGACGTTACCTGCTGTAACAACGGAGGTGGGCGCTTTCTCTCCACTTCTCCTCCAAGCAGCGTGTTAAAGCAGCGTGTTAAAAACGGTACATTTCTTCAAAGTCACCGCATACTGAGTGGCGAAATGCTTCTGCATGTTCGACGTATTTCCTCCCTTTACCGTAATGGACGCGTTGCATGCGTTACAAGTAGCCCTGGTCTCATATTTTTTCGTGAAATGAAGCCAAACGCTTGATCGCTTCCTCCGCGACGCCATTTTGAACACCATAGATATCTTATATAGACACCACCATGCCACCACCACTCGGGCGCGGCGCATGTCTGTGATGTCAGCGCTTAAATACGTCGTCACCAGGAGTCTGCAGAACCGATAAGCTGAATCGTTAAGACAAGCATCCTACAATTCCATGGAATTGGACTATTAAGAACCGGTTCTCTAACAGAACCGGTTCTCGGTTCCCATCCCTATAAATAGGTCTGTTATGCATCTGTAACTCCCCGCTTCCATGAAGTTACACCCTACGTTCCACGTCTCTCTCCTGAAACCAGTAACCACTAGTCCATTACACCCTCCTACCGACCCCCCTTGTCTTATCAGTTCAGTTCGTAAATTTGAACATATTACGCCAATTCTCCATAACCTTCATTGGCTTCCTGTTGCCTACAGAATTCAGTACAAAACTGCTCTCATTACACATCAATGCTTACACGGAACTTCACCAGATTATCTGAAGGATATTCTCATTCCATACTCATCCACCCGTTCGCTGCGGTCACAGAACAGCAATCTCCTTCACATTCCGAGAACCAAATTAAGGACCATGGGAGACCGGGCTTTCAGTGTGGCTGC
>JBBPBX010046918.1:0-16964 GCA_038048925.1 Garcialebias charrua | reverse complement strand
TATATATATATATACACATATATATATTGACAAGTCTTTGTGCGAGCTAGTTCGCTCTGGTGACCCTTGAAGAAGGGAGCAGCAGAAAGAATAAATAAATAAAGGGGGTGAAGAAACAAAGGAAACACAATTTAAATATAGAGGGAAAGGGAAGATACTTGGAGCAACTCAACCAACCATCATCTTTACCTGCTTCTTCCTTTCCAGGTCACAGGGGTCTGGTGCCCATATCCAACCGTCACTGTAAGGGTGAAATGATGTAAATAAAAATAAGTATTTCAATAATAAACTTTGTTTTAGAAAGCTAATATGAAAGTCATGAATGCTGAGTGCAACTAAAACAAATAATGACAATAAAAGACATGTAGAAGAAGAAAGTGGGTGAGATACTGTATGATAGTAAATAATTAAGAAATGAAGGGTCATTCATTTATTCACCCAACCTTTATTTATACAGGTTAGTTCCCATTGAGCCTCAAGGACTCATTTACAACAGAGACCTGTTTTGGACAGACAAAAGTAGATAAGGAAAAGAGAAACACAAGGGGAGGGGAGGTAAAAAAAATCATATCTCGCACTATGTCCTGGCCAGGGCACAGTGTGAAAGTTGCACCAACAACAACAAAAAAGACCTTGCACATAAACAGCAACATACTGATGACATCATAATATAATTTATGCATGTGGCCGACAAAGGCGGTGAGTTGTCCGGGGGCACTGCCAGATAGTTCCATAATCCTGATAAGAGAAGGCACAGTGTCTATCAGCCGGCTCAGCTCTGACACAGGTCCACAGATGTTCTCCTTTGAAGACATAAATTCATGTCACACAAAAACAGGCACCAAGTGAACATGAAGAGGCAATGTGAATCTGCAATATGTAAAAGAAAACAAAACTAGAATACAGGTAGTCCTCGACTTATGAACGAGTTCCGTTCCTACGGCCGTTCACATGTTGAAAATCGCCGTAAGTCGGAAAACACACGAGCCGCCACTTATACACGTACAAGCACTTCACCTATCCTAACACAGTACCCTACATAATTATCAAAAAACACATACAGTACATTTGGAAGGAAAATAAATAGTTAATTTCTTACTGTGAGCTGGTCAAGCCTGTCTCCGTCCAAGCTCTGCAGCTTCGTGCTACTTCACGCGGTCCAAACTGTTTACAGGAAGGCCAGTTAGCATGCTAACTCCATACATTTGGAGCCATAATGAAGGGAAAAATAGTTAGTAACTTACTGGGAGTTACTCCGCGGTGTCCCTCCAAAAGGCTGCGCCGCGTTAGCATGTTAGCCCCTCAAAAAGGCTGCGTGCGTTAGCATGTTAGCCCCCTCCAAAAGGCTGCACGCGTTAGCATTTTAGCCCCTCAAAAAGGCTGTGTGCGTTAGCATGTTAGCTCCCTCCAAAAGGCTGCACGCGTTAGCATGTTAGCCCCTCAAAAAGGCTGCACGCGTTAGCATGTTAGCCCCTCAAAAGGCTGTGTGCGTTAGCATGTTAGCTCCCTCCAAAAGGCTGCACGCGTTAGCATGTTAGCCCCTCAAAAAGGCTGCGTGCGTTAGCATGTTAGCTCCCTCCAAAAGGCTGCGCAGCTGTTTCTCCGCATTTTAGCATGTTAGCTCGGTGTCCATCCAACATCTGAGGCTGCCAGGCGGACATCGAGGCGAGCTCCCGGCCGCAGCAGGCCTCTCCGCTGCCCGCACAGAACACCGGCTGATGGCAGGGACAGTAGCGGCGGGATATGGTCACCGGATCCCGCGGTGAGCTGGTGGTGTTGGCCAGCGTGGTGGGATGCGGCGCGGCGGAGCGATCGGCGGCTGCTGCTCCGGGCCTGAGACGTCCACAGAGTTAACTGAGCGTTTCCAACTCATTTATCCGTATGAGTCAACCTCTCATCGGACACACGGTCCTCCAAGGCCAGCTGGCTGGAGCTAACCGAAGCAAACAAAAAGCTGGCGGACACACTGCCGAAAACTGCCGGAAACTGCGTAAATTGGCTTCTAAATAATAATAATAATAATACTTTATTTATAAAGCCATTTAAAACAACCACAGCTGCAACAAAGTGCTGTACATGAAATAAACACATAAAATAAGATTTTTCAAAAAAGTATTTATTTAATTTTTTTTATTTATTTTTTTATTTTTATTAATAAGATGCGTTCGTAACACCGAATCGCCCTAAGTCGAGGCCGCGGTAACTCGAGGACTACCTGTACTGTATTTGTTTGGGTTTCTGGGGAGTTTGGCCAAAGTTGCTGCTTCTGCCTTTGACAGGTGCTCCAATCTATAAACAGGATTGGATCGTTGATGGACGACGTTTGCTTGTAGCGACCACCAGATGTTAGCACTTATGCACCATACCTTTAAAGTTGGTTCTCATCATTTTTATCAGTTTGAGTAGTTCTGGCAAAACTTCATCTACTTTCATGGCACAAGTAGAGGGAAAATGGAAAGCAAAACTCCAGCCACGCTTGCAGCATATATGGAACAACTTTATTTATATTAGTATTTATATATACAAGTTGTTCTTTATACCATATAAATGCAGTTGGATTTAGGTTAGTATGTTTTACAGGGGTGTCCAATCCTGGTTCTGGAGGGCCACTTTTCTGCATGTTTTACATGTTTTCCTGCTCCAGCACATCTGGTTCAATGGTTCAAATACTTCTTCATGTTTTTCAGAAGGCTGTTAATCGCCCATTTGTTCAAATCAGGTGTGTTGAGCAGAGAAGCCCCTAAAACATGAGGATAGCAGCATTCCATGACCAAGATTGGACACCCCTGTTTTAGCATGTTTTTACTTTACTATGATTTAATCTGACAAATGTTCATTTGAAAAAAAAAAAAGTTGCATGTATTCGCAAAACACCTAAAACAATCAAATGTTTAAAAAAATGGACTTTGATACTTTTTAAGAAAATATACTTTAAAAAATGTCTGCGTCTTTAGAAAGATAGTGCTGAGTTATTTCTCTGTACCTTAACACAATGCTTTATCTTTTTTTTTTTTTACAAAGGTGACAGCAGAAATCTAAATTTTAGATTTAATAAACTCTAAAATAAGACAAAACCTCCTCTGCGTGGTTAAACCAATAATTAATTCTTGTTTTTCTGTAAAATAAAACAACCTATAAAATCATTTGTAGGAGAACTCTCGTGACAGAACCCAGTGTATGGACAGCTTCTGACTGACTGTTTTATTTTTCCCCTCCACTGTCATTTCTTTGCTTTATTAAACAATCCAAAGTGGCGTACGCTGTGTTTGATGAACATAAGTTTCATTCTCGCGGTGCGCTGGCCTTTGGCAGAGTCTTATAAATCACAGCCTGTCAGCGCGCAGCTACTGCCTTTAAAAACTCGGTTTTATTCAGATAAATTTCATTTGTCAGAGTCAATTCTTCTAAACTCTATGTAAACTCATTTCTAAGGCAAGCATAGTTCCACTGAATTTAATAAAAGACAAGTCATCATTGATCAACTTGTTGTAGACATTGTGTTTAGTTCATGTTTACTGGTAGCTCGGAAAGTATCTTGTAAACCGTTTTTGAGTCTCCGCAACATTCCAGCAGCGAAGGTTTGCATTAAATAGAATTAATGTTTAATGCTGAGTATGAGCCGTATCACTTCCTCTCAATATTATTTACAGCAGACATACACAAAGGAAAAATCCCCTGACAATCAGGCGTGGAGAAAATGAAATGCTGTTGTGTCCACCGGATACAAAGAAAGTGCCAGAAATGGATTTAAAAGCTGAGAGTGTCTGTTTATAATCAGATGGAGAAAAGTCAGTCTTGGAGAGGACGCTGAAGTTGTTTGGATGTTTTACTCTTATTTATCCAGGGTTTTCCAGCAGCTTTAAAATAGGAAGCAACACAATTAACAATTTACACAAATGCTCACCTCAGATCTTCATTGATTCTGCATGAAGAAAACTGGGAAAACATAAATGTTAAATAAATTAAATGATAAGTTGTGGTCAGGATCCAATCAGTGTTTCAGTGTTTCTTTCATTTTTTTAAAGGTGTTTGTCAAATGAACTCACAGCACTTTAACTGTGAGCTCAAACCAAATAAAAGAAGTTGTGCAGCTTCATCACACAGAGCCTTTTTGTTTGTTTACATCAGTGCATTAAAATACATGAATTAGAGCTACATAAACAACAAACAAGCAAAATAAAATATTAATAATAATTCCCACCAGACTGACTTCTTACACAAATCCTCAGCTAGTTGTCCGTTCTATCATAGACACATTAATTAAGTATAAAACAATACAAACTTGTGTTTACACAGCTTGAACAATGGTTTATGAGTGAAATATTCAGTTAAATATTATGTTACTGTGAGGTAGAGGTTGTTTTTTAAACTGTATTTTTGGTACAGATAAAGTGTCACATTCTGTAAATTTGTTTAAAATGTTCAGAGATGCAAATCTCAATTTAAACTAGAGAAATTGCATTACCTGTGAAAATGTAGTGTGAATGCCTATTGCTGAAGAACTTGCTGAAAAACTGCTGAAATTAGCTAAAAACAACAACATGCTGAAATGTTGCTGAATTTGAAGAACAAAGCAGAAGAAAGCAAAAAGAACACATATATGCTGAATTTGGTTTAAATAAGCAGAAATGAGCAGAAAAGATAGTAAATTTGCTAAATAAAATAAAAAAAAAGCTGAAAGTATAGCCAGAAATAGCTGAAAAGTAGCTGAAACGGCAGAAAGAAGACTGAATTACCAGAAGGAAGGGGGAGAGCACAATTGTGCCCAATTAAGCTGAAAGAAGCAGACATATGCACAAAAAATGTGGAAATTATCTGGGGGGGAAAAGAAGAAATTTGGGGTCCAAAAAAAGTTAAATAGTAGCTTAAAAAGCAGAAAGAAGCTTAAATTACCACAAGGAAGTGGAGAGAGCACAATTATGCCCAGTGGAGCAGAAAGGAGCAGAAATGAGCACAAAACGTTGGATATTGTCTGAAAAAAGCTGAAATTTGCACACACACAATTGTGTTTGCTTTTGTGAAAGTAGCTAAAAATAAAAAGGCAGAAAGAAGCTTAAATTACCAGAAAAGAGTTGAGAGAGCATATTTTTGCTGAATTAGGCTGGAAAAGGTTGAAACAAGTGCCAAAAAATGTGGAATTAGCTGAAGAGGCTAAAATTGGCATAAAACAACTAAATAGTAGCTGAAATAGCAAAAACGTTGAAACTTGCTGAAAGAAGCTGAAAGGAGCATAACAAGGACACTAGCAGAAAGAACCTGAACAGAGCACAAAACAACTAAAAAAACAGCTGAAATTAGCTGAAAAAAAGTTTAAATTTGCACAAGGAAGCTGAAAGAAGCTGAACCAAAACAAAATGTGAACGGAGCAGTAAAAGGTGTAAACAGAGCTAAAGATATGAAGGATGTAAAATGAGCTCAATTCGTTTTCCATGAGGAAAAAAATGACAGTAAAAGGGCTAAATATTTCAAAAAGCTAAAGTTGCACCATTACCAAAAGTCATATCACCCTTCTCCTGAACGAGCTGAACGGTTTGATATATAATTTGTTGAAATTGAACAAGAAAAATGCTGAAAACGTACAGAAGACACACAACAGTGTGCTTCATAAACATTCACACTGTTAATCATTTTCAGGCTTTCAAACGAAGAAAATTATAAAGATGAGTTCTTGAACACAAACAAACAGAAAAAACATGAACACATTTTGCTTTAAGTACTTTGCACATCATTTTGCAAGTTTAACGAACATTTTTGTAATCATTATTTCTTTCTTTTTTTTTTCTTTTTTCTTTCTTTCTTTTATAGATGGCCTCCCTTCTCACCTTATAGCCATCCTCTCACTCCAATATGTATTTTTCTTTTTTCTTTTTTTTTAATAGAGAGAAAGAAAAGAGAAAGTAAGACAACAAAACAATTATCCACAAAAAGAGCACACGGCAAATACACCTAACCTCCGTCCAGTGCTTTAAGTGGAAAAAAATAAGTGCCGGTACCCTCCCTAAAGTCATATGCATACCTGCAAACTCAGAAGGGATGAAAAAGGTGACAAACGTTGCGCCAACCCCCCACCGAAAGATTTTGTAATTTTTTAACATGCTTCAGGTAAAAGTCATTTACTAACCTGATTTAATGAGAACATACATAGGAAAGATTGTGTCAACCAAAAAATTAACAACCAACAACAGCAGCAAGTCAAATACAGCAGAACATTTTGCTAACAATGCGCTGCTCCAAGTCAACAGATGCATTTAAAAACTTGAGACTTATCTCTTCAGACAGGCTTTTGGTTAATTTTGTACATTGACTTTAGAGTTTGTTATGTTTTACCTTTCTGTATAGTACTTCTGTGATTTTATGATTTTATTTTTCCTTTTGTAAAGCACTATGTGACTCTCATGTCTGTGAAATGTGCTATATAAATAAAACTCACTTACTAACAGTAAAAACTTGTTTCTTAAATATGCTGGTGAAGATGTTTTGCCAGAAATTTTGAATAAAGTAGATGCCATTTTCCTGCATTCTGGTGTATTTTAACAAGTTGTTAAACATCTATGTTTACCTACATGTAAACATGATTCGCTAACTATTTTAGAGACATCTAACAAAATAAAGTCAGGTCCTGTGGACAGATTAAAAAAATGTTTAAATTATTATTGATCATGAATCAGGATATTTTAGACACCTCATTCAACTAGTTCATATTCTCGAAGTCGAACAGCCGGGTACTTTGTCACGTGACTGTTGGCAGACATCTTTGTTTTGGGGCAAACAAACGAGTGCTTCGGCGGGTGAAATTGGTAAAATGGTGAAAAGTTGCTGCGTTAAGGACTGCATTTCGCACATAAAAAAACATCCCGATAGAAACTACTTCATTTTTCCTACATCAGGAGCGAGAAGGGAGAAATTGAAAGCTGCAGTCAACAGAGGCATCCAAAAACCAGATGGATCTGTAAATCCTGCAAAGCTTTGATCACCACGAAGCAAGCACACATATGTGTGTTCGGCACATTTTATTACCGGTACGTATTAGTATTGCTTTTAGAAACATAAAAAAGAAAATAGAGGTAATTTATAACAGTTGTTAGCACTGTAATTGATTAAACATCAGTAGGCCATGCACTTGCCTGGCCAGTGTTGAGTCAAATACATAAAAATACACCTTTTCTGAGACTGTTGTAATTCTAGTCTTTGTTCTTTAGGACGGAAAGTAAATGTCCAGTCCCATCCAGACTATGTTCCATCCATCTTCCCTCAGCGCCCAGAGTCAGTTGAAGTTGCAGCTAACAAACCTTCCCTAAAGGTTGCACGATATGAAAGAGCTGCTCGGAGGGCCAAGAAACCAGGTATGTAATGATTTAATTTACTAAGGGAATACGTAACTTAATATATATATCTTCATAACAGATAACCTAAACAGTGAGGAAAACCTGAAACCTAAAACAAAGAAAGTTCTAATATTGTGTTCATGTGTGTGTCAGAAATATTAAAGTACTGTGTGTTACTGCTAACATGATTAAAATATTTCTCCTCTTTTTCCAATAGCAGTAACGCCCAAAGCACGAAGAAAGCTTTCCATGCCAGAGAGATCCACAGCATCCCCAACACATCATTTGGCTTCACAACAGCCGTCGGAAGATGACACGCATGTCAACAATTCATTGATTGACTTTGCCACACTGTGCAGCGCAGAGCTCCTGACACCAGCATTTACTAGGGGCAAAACACAACTGTCTGCAAAAGAAGTTGAAGTTTCACGAAAAATTTCATCTGTCCTGCTCCACTGAAGGTTCCTGCTCCTCCTCAGGTTCCTGCTCCTCCTCAGGTTCCTGCTCCTCCTCAGGTTCCTGCTCCTCCTCAGGTTCCTGCTCCTCCTCAGGTTCCTGCTCCTCCTCAGGTTCCTGCTCCTCTGAAGGTTCCTGCTCCTCTGAGGTTCCTGCTCCTCCTCAGGTTCCTGCTCCTCTGAAGGTTCCTGCTCCTCTGAAGGTTCCTGCTCTTCTGAAGGTTCCTGTCAGGATACATGTGGAGCGAGTGATTGGACTGATGAAGAACCGTTTTGGTATCCTGAAAGGTTCTTTACCTGTTCGCTGCATACAGAGTTGCAAAGACGAAAGTATGGATTGCCCACTGTCAAGCTGTGACAAAATTCTGACTGTTTGTGCATCACTGACAAACCTGGGACAGGGGATTGTTTTTAGACAATAGTACTGCTGCATGCAGTTAACCTGTTGGCTTTGTTTTAAAAATATTGACCAATTGAGCCTACAGTTGTATATATGGTATGATAGTGTTTCATTTGTAAAGTTCAAATTTTAGTTTGTTTATTTGATAATTATTGTAGAAAGTAATACTTTCTGAAAATAGTGTCATAATATTTTTTATTCTTCTGCAATCCTTTGATTTGATTTGTATTTTCGGTGGCATGTGAAAGAGCTGTTTTAAAACTGAAATGCTTAGATAGGATACAAATTATGAAAAAAAAATTGTCTGTCTTTAATACAATGAGTAATAAACATTAAAAATAGGACGAAACCATCATTTATGTTGTGCTGTTTTCCTTTTTTATGTGAACATTTTTGCATATTCAGTTTCAGTATGAAAAACTTTTAAAAATATTAGTTCTACCACTGACATGAAGTTTAAACAAGCTTAAAGTATAGGTGTCATTAACAGTATTGAATGTGCGTCTTTGCTTCAGACTTTGACAAACATACTTGTTCTGCAACACTGTGAGACTTAATTAACTTTTGCTTGTATACAACAGCTAACAAACAAGATGATAAAGAACCAACAATTAGAGAAAACAATTTTTATTGTTATTGTTGCACTGAAAAATACACTGCAGTCTTTCATTGTGCGGTCCACAGACAATGAACGACATAATTTTGCAGCTCCCGTTGTGCAAATACATCAGAACATTAAGAAAGATAAAATACAGAGGTAAAAATTGAATAAAAATAGATAAAAAATACAGTAAAAACAACAGTATCAGCCATATCAAAAAGTCAGGTGGCCATTATTGCACATAACCTTATTGCACATAACCACAGTGTTTGCAAGTTAACCATGTGTGTTTATAAGTCTTAACTGCTGTTAGATAATGAACAATAAAATAATTTTGCAGCTCCCGTTGTGCAAATAAATCAGAACATTAAAAAAGATAAAATAAAGAGGTACAAATACTGTATATATTATTATTATTTACCCACATATCAACCGGTAGTTTATACGGACATTTTTGGAGTCCAGACAGTTTCAGTTTCATACTGTCCCGCTGTCGCGCATCTCTGGTAGTAAACTGTCTTCGTATTCATAAGACATCCTTCCAAAGATGTGTGCTACACAAAAATATTCGATTCGACTTTACTAGCAAACAAAACCAGAGCCTCTGAACAAAACGAATTCCAATGGTCTGAACCGCAGTTTACCCCCACAACGCAACCTGATGTTGAAATCACGTGATGCGTGACATCACGTCGACTTCGAGAATTGAACTAGTGGTAAGAGTTGTTTAGATGATGGTTATTTGAGATTATTGTTTTTCTACATCTATATTTCTTTTTTACTTCCAAGGCTCTGACATGTTAAATAAATTTGAAACTAATGTTTTGTTATAATCTATAAAACAAGAAAAAAAAATCAGTGATATTGCTCCTTCCAATCCGTACAACTTGACTTGTTTGATGCTCCTCTTGTGTTTTGGTTTGATCAGTTATTCAGTAATTATAGGCTAATTATCTGTATTTTTATACTGTTCACAGGACACACACACATCCAGATCCTGCCAGACAGAATGTGACAGCAAATCGGTTGGGACTATGTACAAAGGACAAATGCGAAGCAAATCAACATCAACTAGACAACAGACTGCAGACATAGGAATTCAATGTATGCTCCTGACTCCAGCCCCAAGATGACAGTGATGGCTCTGATAGTGACCAGGAACAGGAAACTGATGAGGACGACCCAGACTGGACACCTGATGCAGACGAATCTGAAGATGAGGACTTGTAAGTTTATGTAAATATATGCAATATGTAAAAGTCCTGTCATATTATAACATGTCAGAATACTGAAGAAAAAATTGTACAATAGGTTACTAAAGATGAGTTCGCCTAAAATGTAATAACTTACAGATATTTCCAGCCTCTTTTGGACAAATATATACATGGTTGATGATTAGAGCAAATATAATAGTGAGCAATTTCTTCAAAATAACAACTTAGCAGAAGTTGATTAACACATTGTGAAAGAAGCTTCATTATTATATTACCGTATTATCAAATTACTCATACAGGCTATATAATTAGTAAGCTTTTTAGAAAGGAATATAATAGATCTTTATACAAAAGCTAAGTCTGGTCCTCTGGACATTCAAAAAACAAAACAAAGCTGTTGTTTTTTGAATGTCCAGAGGACCAGACTTAGCTTCTTTAGATTTTTCTACCTGGATTATTGAGCATGCATCAGGGTATAATAGATCTGTATTTCTAAGAAGACGTACCACGAAAAATGTGCATATACAAAAACATGAAAAGATGTGTTGCCGTCTTAATAGACAAGACGTATTAAAAAAGAGTGGGTTTATGTAAAACCTATTTACCTACCCCTTTTTCACTTTCAAGCTCATTACATAATAATAATAATAATAATAATGAATTCAATTTATAACGCACTTTTCATTAATGAAAATCTCAAAGTGCTACATATTCGAAAATTATTTTTTAAGAGCCTTCTGATTTTTCCTACATACTTATGTGAATAATAACAGCTGATATTATATTCCAGTGATTCATCACACAATTAGCAAAACAGCATATTTTGCTCTAAATGAGTGTTATGTTTGCAATTTAGGGACGAAGCAGGACCTCAATCAGCAGTACATTTAACAGTCTTTATTTATCCATTGTGATCATCATTCCATCAAAACAGCCAGTTATATACTGTATATTCACAACAGGTGTACAGTAACATACCTTCAACCTTAGTGACCTCTGCCATCTAGTGGTGAACACAACAATGAGGCTCTACACTTGTTTTGTTAAATTGTCATTTAGAATGGAAAAAACCGTTTAAAAAGTTTTGAAAAATGTGACTGGGTCTAAAGTCGTAGTTAGGTTGGTTATTTTCACAGCACTAAAAAATCCAATTTGTAAAACAATGTTTTTATGTTGCAGTGACCTTCAAGACCTGGTTGATTCAAGCCCGTCGACCGAGCGGAAGTTCATTGTGTTTGAGAGTTGTTTGAGGACCTTGTTTGCTGTATGTGCTGTCTGTTCTGGAGCCTGCACAGTGACACTCAAACAGATCATGGGTACGTTGGTTGCTGTAAGCAGTATCTGCAAGAGAACCAATGACCATACCAGAGTGTGGTACAGCCAGCCTGTCCACAACCACATGCCAGTAGGCAATCTAATGATTGCAGCAGCAACCATGTTTAGTGGCTGTTCACCAATAATGGCCCTGAACCTATTTCGGCATCTGAATGTTGGAATCTACAGTTTAAAAACATATTTCAACATTCAACGCTCCTACCTAATCCCTGCCATCCAAAGACTTTGGACCACCAAGCAGCTGGCAATGATACTGGAGAGAAAGGGGAATCCACTCAGACTGGGTGGAGATGCTCGCTGCTGCTCACCTGGACATACTGCCAAGTATGGTAGCTACTCCCTGATGGATCTGAGGACAGGTGAAGTTCTCACCACCCATCTAGTACAGGTAATTTGTTTTCTGTATTAAAGGTGGTTGTACAACAGTGTATAAGAAAAAGTAGACATGTACACATTTTGGCTTTTTATAATATGCAATTGCACTTTCCCAATGTGTCTTTCAGTGCAATGAAGTCAAGAACAGTGTAGCGATGGAACTGGAGGGTCTGAAACGGGGGCTGAGCTTCCTGGAGCAGCATGGTCTCGCTGTGTCAGAACTCACCACAGACAGGCATGTTCAGGTCCGCAAATGGCTGCGGATGGAAAAGCCCAACACAAAACACTGGTTTGATGTTTGGCACATTGCTAAAGGTGAGTTTTGTGGTGTTAATGAATGACTTTCATTAGCAAATTATTTCTCCAATGACATTCATCTCGGAATTGTATAAAGCTATAGACTTGAGTAGTTCATAGTGCCAGTAATGTGATACAACTATGTTCAGTGACATTGCATTATGGTAAGGTTACTATTTGAGTATAACATAACATAACAGAATGTTACAAATGAATGACTTTTTGCAGGTGTATTCAGGAAGCTAACTGCAAGTGCCAAAAAACCAAAGTGCGGTGAGGTGGGGCTGTGGGCTCGATCCATCTCCAACCATTTATATTGGACTGCAGCAACCAGTGGTGGGAATGCAGACATGGCCGTGCAGAAATGGACCTCTGTCGCTCGTCACGTTAGTAACATTCATGACGACCATGGTGATCTGTTTCCAAGATGTCAACATGGAGCCATTGAGAAACAATGGGTGGAGAAAGGTGGGTATATGCACATAATGTTTGTGTAGTTGTGGGCTACCAGTTTGGTTATGAGAACAACAGATGCCTATGGGTGCTTCAGTGTTTTATACGAGTGAATTTTGATACCAACTTTGGCGCAGCACCATGTACCGGTAAACAGAGAGTTGTATGTCTACCATTGATTTTCAGGAAAAGCTTACTGTGAGGTTTTAAAAGATCCACAACCTCTGGATGTTACATTGTGTTGACAGGAAGCAGAGCCCAAAAAGCGATCGAGGAAGTTGTCCTGAGCTCGAGGCTGCTCAAAGATGTCCGCCAGCTGTCCCCTGCAGAGCAGACATCATGCCTGGAATCATTTCATAATGTGGTCTGCTTCTTTGCAAGCAAACATGGACATTTTTTTCACCCATCAATGGAAGCAAGGTACGCTCACTATTTACTTGTGCTTCTCCAAACAAATTGGAAAACTTTATTTCACTTTATGCTTATAAAACAAATTTTGTGGTTTCAGTGTTAGCCTATTTTAATACCAGCACTTTTGTGCTATGCTTGCAGTTATTTTGGCAGCACTCCACTTTAATGAGAATGTGGCGAAGGACCAGGCCAGAAAAAAAGATGGTGACCTGCAGTGGAAGGTTTCCTATCCAAAATATAAGAATGGTGGTGCTGTGGTGAAGCCAGTGAAGGAGTCCGTCACATATGGTGAGATCACTTATTGATAACCTCCAGTTATTCTAAACAAACATCAGAGCTTGCACACGTTGCTGCATCTACAATTACGATGGACACTGATTTGAAGACCATTTATGTATTGAATAGAGTATCACTGTATCCTGCTCTCAGAACTGCTTTTAAAAACAGCTAATCACATTTTGTTAGTTTTTTTTTGCTTTTCTTCTTTTTAATTTTATTTCACCATTTATGACTCTTTAGAAAATTCTGTTGAGCATTTTGTTGTCCTGCTGTCATTCCAGACTATGCCAGACAGCTGATGGAGGTTGTGTGGCAGATGCGCCTGGAGTTCCCGTCTTATAAAGACAGTCTGGTCCCAGAAACTCCGGTCCCACCCGTCACCTCTACCATTGAGAAGATTTCTAAGACTGAAGCGATTGCTGCCCACAAGTCACGTTTCAACACAACCTAACTGATGTGACATTATCAATTAAAAATAAATCTGTTGGTCAACATTTCATTTCATTGAATTTCACTACTGCATGAGAAGGTCATTTTGTGACTAAATCTACTAGGAATATCTCCCATTACATGTGGTGAAAGTTTTTCTGTTTCATGAAAAGTAAGTTCAGCAAGGTCTCAAAAAAAATAACTAAAAATGTGAAAATCATTTTCAACAGAGGCAGTAATAGTCAGTTATTATATACATTTATTATATACATTTATTGAGATTTTTACATTTCACAGATTTAGACACATCATGGGTACTGGAAACCACAGTACTGTACTGTACTCTTGCGAAGGAAATGAATTTCTGATCTTGGAGACAGCACAGGCAGGGTGAATTCTTCTGTTATGTCTGCGTAGAATGAAATAGATGAATCTGCTCAACCTTCTGTAAGCAATATATCGGTAGATCCTGGGAACACACAGTTACATACGGTATAGTGTAAAGAAAAGTAATGATTGGGAAATGTAATGCAATTAAGGAAAATCTGTATCACAAATATTTACTGCATACTGCTGAACAGGAAAAATAGAAAAAAATAAATCCATAACACTAAGGTTTTTCCTCTAAAATAATCAAATATGCTTCAGTTACACAAAAAACAGACAGCTAAAAAGTAAAGCGTTAAAATCATAATCTGGTCATCTTTGATTTAACAAACTGAAATTTGTCAGTAAAATTTCTCAGGAATAACTGACTTACTCATGACGTGGTTCATTGTCCCCGATTGGACCTTCATCCTGCAGGTATTGACTTCAAATCCTTCGTGGTGAGTGATGCAGCTTACATCTGCTTCCTGAAGGAGAAGGTATCTCCTGGCAGCAGATGCTCTCCCGCTGTGTCTGCATAGGGAAACAGTGCCCACATGTACACCTGCTGCAACAGCAATAAAGCAGTAGTTAGCTACCTACATATACATTTATATTGACAAAACACATTTCATCACATCAAACTGACAATTAAGTTACATTTGGTAATAATTACCTCAACACCTTTTTTACATTGCTGATTTGTAAAAAAAATAAAAAAAATTCATACTTAGATCCTAAATGAGCATTTCCAGGGATATGATATACAGTAATAACATCACTATAATTTATTAACATTTTGTCTAAATACTTTTGTACGTTATTGTAATTAGGCTATTTTTTCTACTAAACACTTTGAGACTTAACCTTCAGTTTGATGTGATGGGTCACAGATAAATACAGAACCCCTGGGCTTAGACACAGACAATGTGAAGCTATTAGCTGCAGCATGCTAACGTTAGCATGCGGCGCTAGCATGCGGTAGCTAACGCACGGCTATTCATATTTCCAGGATAGAAATGCCCATTAATGCACTAAATCACCAAACTGTTTTTGACAAACTAAAGTAATGGGGGTGGGGGGAATCAATTCTTACCATTCCACGTTGCCAACTCTGTCATTGGGCTCATTGTCTTGGAGACCATGATGGCACAATATACGTCATTTCCTGTCCTCCAGAAATTACCATAAATCGTCAGGAAGTGCAGGAAGAATGTAAAAAAAACTATTTCTGACTGAAAAAAGCATACATAGTATGTTTATGTGTGTTGTTTACTATATGAAATTCTTGTTATATTGATTTTTTCAGATTTGATTACATTTCTCCTTTAATAATGTTAGATTACAAAACAACCAACTGAGTTTTCATTGTTCCTGAAAGGAGAAGCTGTTCTGGATGAGGCTCGGTCCAGGTGCAGCACAACGTTGAAGAGAGATGTCATTGGATGAACTATTTATTTAAAATTCCCCTCAGTTCTTTTATTCAATCATTCAGTGTTTTAAGCTGCATTAAGCAAAGGAGTGTCAGCCTGAATGAGCCAGATGGACACCGTGGGTCCAGGATGAAAACAGAGCAGAGTCCAGTTCATTAATGCAGTTTACAGTTCAGTTAACATGTTTTTAATGGTGTATTAAGTTTATTTATCAGTGTTTGTGTGACATACAGTTTCTGATCTTGAATAAATAAATAAAAAATAAACCTGGTGTCTTCATTTTCAACTTTAATAAAACGCAACATGTTACGCATCGTTTAAATCACGTAACTTGAGTCCAGACAGCTTCATTTAGCTCATATAACTTTATATATCTCCCACGCTAACATTAATACTGTTTATTATTGTTAAACTGTTGTTATTTAGCACATTTAGTATGATATAGTGCAGAAAGACGCGTGTTGAAAACCTCCGCCAGCCTCGTTCAATAAACAGTGATATTAGAACTGGATCAGACTTGTGTCTCTTCCAACACAGATGTTGGTCACAGCAGCTACATTCAGACGTAGATTAATTAAATATGAGACTCAAAATATTTTGTATATTCCATCAGTCATAGTTCAGAAAGCGGTGTGTGGCCACCGCCATTGTTGTTGATAGAAATATGCTGTCAGTCCATGCATACATGCGCACATGTGGTTTCACACATCCTCAGCAGGAGATGTTTATGTTATCAACGCGGGGTCAACAAAAAGCCTCCACTCTGAGAGGTTGATGCCTGGTCCCCACTGCACAACTCGAAACGCGCCTGCCGTCCCCCTTTGGCCGCTTGTCAGGGTCCCACTGCCACTGAAGACCGTCTGATGACGTACACTAGGGGGTAGCAGGGAGGAGGGGTCTAGCTCGTCTTCCGGGTTCAGTTGTTGTGTTAACTGCACCTCGGACGGTCTTTGATGAGATTAAAACGTTTTTTTTATGTTTGGGGTGATCTACACTGGAGACAACAGCAGCCTGTCAGCAGCAACTGTAAAAATGCCACGTTTATTACCGGAGTTTGGTTCCAATTCATGAAGGGTCGATCCGGTAAGTTTAAAAAGTCCACAAAAAGTCCCGTTGTGGTTGTGTAATCAGATAGCAGAGGCTCTCCCGACTGTTTGCCGGATGCGTCGAGCCTCCAGAGATCAACATTTGGGACGTCGGCGGCTCGACGGCTAGGTTGCTTTGGACGCGCGCGTGCCTGCAAAGGGAACTTCGGCTGCCGCCGCGCCGCTTCGATCACTCGAATCGCGCCGCTTCCGTGGTCGCCGTGACTCCACGCGTCTCCTCATAGACTTTGAATGTAAACCGGCCGCTTCAGCCGCCCGAAATCAGGGCAGTGGGTACCAGGCAGAGGTAGGTACCTGAGTGAAGTTGACCCCCCCCCCCACCTTCCGGATTTACCGAGGGAGGCCAGTGGTGTTGTGTAAATGATCAGCAGAACTGCAGAGAGAAAGGTGCGGTTTCACTCAAAATACGGGCCGTGTAAACAGCCCCTATTGCTAGTATCACTCTGCCCCTTGTGACTAGCAAGCAGCCATCAGGGTGCTAACAA